>MJUU01020963.1:1773-20712 GCA_002080025.1 Modiolus philippinarum | reverse complement strand
ATCAAGTCATCTAAGTAGATGAAACAGATTCTTGTATGGAGATCACCATGGCATTCCTCCATGAGGCGCTGATAGGTGGCTGGTGCATTTGCAAGTCCAAATGGCATCCTATTGTATTCAAAGAATCCAGTTGGGCCAACCGTAAACGTTGTTCTCTGCTTGTGTTCCTCGGCGATATCCACCTGATGGCACCCGCTCTTCAAATCTAAAACGGTGAAGAATGTATTACCTCCAAGGGAGTCGAGTATCTCCTCTATTCGTGGAAGGGCATAAGAATCTTTTATCGTGCGTTGGTTGAGCTGGCGATAATCCACGCACATGCGAAGGCTACCATCTTTCTTCCGAACTAGAACCACGTTCGATGACCAAGGCGAATGTGATCGTCTGATAATCCCTGCAGAAAGAAGTTGCTGTAGGTGATTTCGAACCTCTTCAAGCATAGATGGAGGTATTCGCCTATGTCTCTGTTTAAAAGGGTTATCATCTGTAAGATCGATCCGATGCTTAACCAGTGAAGTATTTCCAATATCTGTGTCATCTTTGGAAAATGTGTCGTTGAATCTTTGTATAAGTGACTTTCCTTGTTCTAACTCGTCGAATTCCAATGTGTCTGTTGGTAAGTCAATCTTCTCCATGATGTCTTGAAATCCTGTTTTTGATGGAGTCCTATCCTCCTGGACTGCTACTGGTTGTAGTTCACAAAGAAGAGATCTAGGTGCAATGGTGACTGTTCTAGTTGTAATGTTGGAGATATGCACAGGCACAGTATCATCTTTCCTCTTGTGATCGTATGTTACTACAACTGGAGCAATGTCTAAATCATCTGGGACCGAAGAGTTGTTTGTGGCATGTAGCATGCATACAGTGGTTGGGTATGCTATCATTCGGTCCATGTATCCTTGAATGATGATCTCACTGTTTGCTGATATTGTACATGTAACTGGTTTCGTTTCCGCTGATTTCACTATCGCTAGTCTGTTTTGGTGTCGTTGTAATTCTCTCTCTCTTAAGGCCATTGATCTGAAAGCTAGGTAATATGGTGTGTGTAGTTCAGCGTCTTGTAGAAATCTCTGCCCATGTTTATCTCTGATGTCATTCATCACTGGTGTCAATATGTTAGTACCTATCAACAGTGGAACGGTCTTCTGATATGGACTGTCGGGCACTACTAGAAATAAACCAGGGTAGTCACAGCTTCCTGAAGATCCATAAAGATGTAGTTCCGCTTCAATATATCCCATATATGGCGGTGGCTGACCATCCGCACATTCGATGTTTAGCAACCAGTTGATAGGTTTCATTGGTGTGTTGGACAAATTCCTTTCGTAAAATTCCTGGCTTATGGTCGACACAGTAGATCCCGTATCTATTAACGCCATGGTTTCAATTCCGTTCAGTCTGGCGTTAGCCTCATTGGCTGATCCTACTAACTTGGAACTCGTATTATCGCTGATGTCATCCGTGTGTTCCATGACATATGCTTGTTGTAAGTTAAGAGCTCTCGCGGTCTTACGGGAATGATCCAAACGAACTCTACAGTTGATCGCAAAGTGTCCTGGTTGTTTACATCTCCAGCAAACTATGTCTGATCTTGATTTTCTGGTACGCTGTAGTGGGTGATGTACTATGGTTTCACCTGGTGGTTGGTATATCTCTCTACGTCTCCATTAAATATTATGCTGGTCTGAGTTATAATCGTGTCTCATGGCTTGAATCTCAGCTGCTAGTTGGTTAATTCTGGCAGTAAGTTGTTGTATCTGCTTATTCTCTACAGTTGTTGGCTGAGAAGGCTTTGTAGTTTTCTTCTTTCTGGTTGAATCAGTTGGTCCAAAATTGTGTTCTTTCTCTAATTTCCGAAAGGCCTTCAATAATGAGCCAAATTCTTTACTGACATCCATCTGATACCTTCCAACATTCTTGATGTCCGGTCTAAGTCCTTCGAAAAACTTTGATGTAAGCATATTATTCAGGTCTTCATGTCTGACTTTTCCACTATCCTTTGCTTTCCGGAGTATCTCTTCTAAGCGACATCCCCATGTTGCAACGTCCTCATCTTCGCGTTGTCGTGCAGTATAGAACTGTCCAAGGATCGCCTCAACAGGACTTACTGAACAAAAGATACTATCCATCCTGTCCATAATATCGTCTATTGTTGCATCTACTCCTAATCTCATAAGTACTAGTGCTGCGTTGCCCTTCAAAGATCGTCTTATTGCCATCTTGATGGTATCGTGGGTGTAACGATTTTTTACTAAGCACTGGACCTCATATCGCCACATATCATACTTAGTTCCGATGTTACCGTCACCAGTAAAAGTTGATATTCTTGGAATGTAAGCCTCCCATACATCGTCATCAATTCTTTGTATTCTTCCAGCCAGTTCTTGAAGTCATCCGGTGTGTCAGCAGAGGGTTTAACTTCCATATCTTTGAATGCTTGGACGATGTTGTCAACCTCCTCTTTAGTCAAATGATCCGACATCGTGTCACTCTGTCTATCTTAAATCAAAACAAATGTAGCAAAAATATATATTAATATCCTGTAAATAGATGAAAACTAAGTGTTTATAAGAAAACCTAGAAGAAAACAAAGTTTTCCTACAATAGAAACAAAAAATTTCTACAAAGAAACAGAAATAATTCTACAAAATAACAGAAATATCTACAAAAATAAATTAGTCGCTGAAAATAAGAATTAATAGAAAATTCCTAAAACAAAAATGAATGCTGCAAATAAAAAGAAATATCTGAAATAATTTGAAAATATCTGAAAACATCAAAAGAAAATACCTGAAATCAAATGAAAATATCTGAAACAAGAATAGAAAACCTGCAAGAAAAAAGTTAAATACCTACAAAGAGAATTGAAAAATAATATTAGTGACCTGAAAATTGAAAATCATAAGGGACCTACAAAGAACAACAAAGTATCTGAAATAAACAGGAAAATACCTGCAATGAGGAGAAAAGTACCTGTAATAAAAAGGAAAGTACTTGTAATCAAGAAAAAGAATGCCTAAAATTGTACAAAAACTACAATTAGGAACACACAATTCCTAAAAAGTAAAGAAAGGAACCTGTAATCAAAAATCAAAATGAGTTAAAATACTCTACAAAAGAAAATGAAATCACCTACAAGTGAAAAGAAAAACACAAACATCTGAAAGGTTAACTAGTACCTAATGAAGAAAAAGAAAGAAACAAGTATGAATACACCTGTCAGGACCAAACCATATAATGCACAAACTACATCAGACTAAAAAGTGAAGCTGATGAACCAATAAGCTATCTCTGTTACCTAGAAATAACATTAAATTTAACAAACCAAAAGTGATTACAAAGGTTTATATACTAGAATATATATAACACCTACCTATTTATTAAGTTCCTCCACTGCTTTACATCTGCAAATCACACACATTAAATACTCACCAAATGTGTGCAATTGTGTGCCTTACTGAGTACGTACTTTGATAATACTAACTATCATATAATAATTCAATGAAAATATAATAATAATTAAGAAATATATATGAACTACTGTTAACTATAAACTACTAACAAGTCAATCCCTGAAAAAAAAATAACTGCAGCACTGTGTCAGACACCTGAAAACACAAGAGCAACAACTCTACCCATACAATTCTGAAATATCAACACTATGAAAGTATCCAAGGTAGTCACTGTACACCCAAACAAAAGATCAGTCTGTTTACCTTTGATTTCCAAACCCTCAGCAATACTTACAATGAAAAAGTCAAGTTGATATAACTCCATATTTATCTTTCTCATCAATGCTTTATCTCAGCAGGTAAACTTACCTTAATGTTTTGATAATAACGTATAATCAGCAACAACAAAGTTCTGTGGAACTTTGCGAGTTACATGTGAACTTTCTAGGGGCTGGGCTATGTCATGAATCTATTTAATACAATAACTTAATACATTGCATAAAATACAAATAATAATATACAACAATACTAATAAATACTCTTACTTGACGCAGCAAGTATATAATATACACAATCAATTACATATCATTAGTATTTTTATATCAAAAATTATTTATACCAAAATATATCAATCACACCAAAAATTAATTATACCAAGAACAATCAATCACTTCATTGGTAATTAGTTATACCCCTTTTTTACACTTGTCACTTGATACAGTCTTATCAAAAGACACACCTGTATACACTCGATCAAAAATCAATACGCTTTTCTTTAAGAAAAAAAATATACAAAAGTCACTTATTTATAAATTGTTAAATAAATACTCATATGTGTGCAAAAATAATAATACACTATGGCTCTTATACTAGTTAATACAATACAATATATATTTCCTTTTCCAAACGTTCAAGTATATGACGTAAATCTATAAATAAATATAACAGTATAAAGTTTACTAACAAAAAGTCAATGTGCTAATTAGTGACCTTTAACTTCAGTTACTATATAAATATACTGTTTTAACAAAAGTCGTTTCACTGGTATTATAATATCGATCTTATTTTATACACTAGACATTTAAACTTTATCATGTGTAACATAACTGTACAGGTGAACTCTATTTACAATAGTCAATCCACGGAGCATGGTAAAATAAGTATTACTGGTACTGGTAAACTTCAATATATCACAATCTTGGAAAAGTATCTATCACTATATTCTGTTTCCTTCATGATGTTCAGATCCACCAGAACTAAAACGTGGGCGCCAATATAACAGGGTCGTTTCTTATGGTATAAAACAATACGATTCATCTAGGGTTCATCAAAACTTTATTACTGGTAATAATAATAACCCTGTAATAACAATAACAGACATTTAGAAAATTATCACAATATCACAGATATAAATATGAATATCAAAGACTTTTATAAAATAATGTAGATGTAAGTTTCCAATGTCATAGCCAGAATGAATTTCACCAAAAAATGACATAATATATATATATGATAATAACATCAAGGGGATAATCCCTTCAACTGTCATGTACTTAAATGGTATTCTCATATGCCAATTACTCCAAAATGTCAGTTTCAGAAGAATACAATAAATGTATAAAAATACTATAAAACATGAATCTTACCAATTTATGGAATCAGGTTATGAACATCAACCACAACAATCAAACTCTATAAGTTACATCTGACATCATTACATCATGTCTGTACAATCAATGGGTTCTACAAACAATGTACAATAATAATTACTCAAATATGATATAAATTCATATATCATAATATATTATATTCATACAATAAATCATATTAAATACAATATGAATGTTCTCAATAAAAGGTAATGTGTACATTAAAATTACATGCTATGACGTATAAACAGAAAATATTATGTGACGTCATAGATCCATGACAAAAGGTCAAGGTCACTCACAGAATCATTCAAAAACCTATCTCCCTACTTTCACACATCAGTTTCATAAATGATTCATTCACAGAACCTCAACTCATTCAATCACCTTACAAAATATAGGGTTTAGGGTCATACTTACTAAACTGGGCTGAATAGCTCTCCGTCCAATGCATTAATGTCTCACACACCTCAATATAAATAAAATATATTCTTACCTATAATAATGAATAATCTAATTCCAAAAGTATAAATCCAAACTTCTGAATTCAATAATAAATGTCAATTCAACATCCTGAATATCATATCTGAACTATTTATTATTATAAACTAGGAAATAAACAAGACTCCATTTCCCTCAAAAACCCATTTCAAATCTGGGGGTATGTCCCAACCAACCAATCAGAATGATCCCTGATTAGGTGACAGTAATACTGACCCTAGATAAAATTGTAGTGAATATTTATTTTGACTTGCCCGCATCATAATTGATTACGACAGAGCTTTGATCTATTTATGGAATCTGGTACTGTAAAACGCTTCAGTGATCAAGATATTTACCTGGATGCGTTGTTAGCAACGCTAGTCAGGCGGGAATTTCAAATGGACCAGTCTATCGATGTAAGGGGTGTTTTGTTGGGGTCCTTAGGGTATTGGATAGGGGAAAATTAAGGGATCACCCCCTTCGTAGTTACAGAATACTCAAGTCCACAGCTGGCTGGGGAGTATAAAAGGCAGTGCCCCAATTGATCAGTGTTCATTTCTTTGAAGAGGAACCGGAGGCAAGTCTTCCTTGTCGGTAGGTTACTACAGATAAGAAATAGCCATTCACAACAGATCCGTTGGTCTGCAGTGAAGTACAGGTTTAGCCTGATTGAGGAGGATAAACTGTATCTGCCATTTGGATAGGTACAAAGTGTACCTTGGTACAAGTTGGACAGATACAGCGCGTCCCTAAAGGCAGACAGACTGTACCAGTGGACAGAGTGACAAAGTGTCTGTCAAGTTGTAATATAACTTTGTAAATATATTATTCCATAGTGTTTAGTATTTATGTAGCAAAGAGCTCCTGTATATATTTTAGTACCTTGTGTTACTGTGTTTTTATTTATTTATTTGCCTTACACATTGTATTCCCGAATAGGACAACTTGAATCCCAGGTATAACCTGGAACGAACAGTATACACGTCGCCCCTACCCTTACCACGTTACAAATTGGTGGCAGCCAGTTGGGATTTGAGTTGTAACCTTGTTGCAATATTTCAGCAATGTCGGGAACAAACATGTTAAACATAGACAATATTGACGAGGAAATTGAGAATATTTCTAGACAGATTGAGCGTCTCCAAAATACATACATCTATAAGGAAGGAGACATCGTGTCGTCAACCCCAATGCCAAACACAGGTGCCAGACCCAAACAGTTTACCATGAGAGATTCAGGCATATCAATACACGTCACGTCACCCCAGAATACACCATTACAGGGGGATCGACCAAACCCTTTGGATCTTAACTATCAAAATTTGGCTGTGGGTGATACTCTTCCCTTCCCAAGGGACACACCATCTATATTATATGACCAAGGTGCAAGGGGGTTGTTAAGAAATAAAACCCAAAGTACTGAAAGTGGGGTGAAGATCAAGCCGTCTAAGTACGATGGTAGCACGTCGTGGCTAGACTACCTGTCGCACTTCGAAATATGTGCACTTGTGAACAACTGGTCCGAAAGCCAAAAAGGACTTTATCTGGCAGTCTCATTGATTGGGCAAGCACAGTCAGTACTAGGTGACTTGCCAAGAGAAAAACGGCACATTTTTAAAGATTTAGTGACTGCTTTAGAGGAACGTTTTGCACCGAGCAATCAGACAGAGCTCTATAGGGTACAATTCAAAGAAAAACACCAGAAGGCTGGCGAATCACTGCCCGAGCTAGGTCAATCGATTAGGAGGCTGTCGAATCAAGCCTACCCTACAGCGCCGCTGGATGTAAGGGACATTCTTGCAAAAGAGCAGTTCCTCGATGCCCTAGTAGACTCGGACATGAGGTTGAAAATCAAACAAGCGCGGCCGAAAGATTTAAACGAGGCTATTAAACTCGCAGTTGAACTTGAGGCCTATAATAAAGCGGAAAATAAAGTCCGCCAGAGCAAAGGGTATTTACGACAAACCATGGGGGACAAACAAAATCACCCAGTCCCATCAAAAGCGGACAACAGTCAGACGAACGAAATGACAAAATGGATGCGCACAATGGAAAAGAATGTGCAGGAATTGGCCAATGAAATAAAAAGAATCAAAACGCCCGGTAGGAACCAAACATACAAAAGAAATAATGACAATGTAAATCGACCTACCAAACGGTCATTTGAGTGTTACAGTTGCGGTAAACAAGGTCATTATGCCCGCGATTGTCCCAACTCCAAGACAAAAGAGAAACCATTAACAGTGAATCTCCCTAGTAAGAACGTAGGTAGTGATAAGGGGAAGAAGGGGTCTGATGGGTCAGTTAGTACGTTGAAGGCTGACCAAGCTGACAAGACCAAAACGAAGGTCCAGGAGGCAATTGTATCGCTATCTGAAGACGCCGGTATGTATGTTGCCCTTACGATTCAAAACTTCGAAGCAAAATTCCTTGTTGATACAGGGGCAACAGTGACGTTAATCTCATCAAGGTTATACAATAAACTCCCTGAAAAGCCCAAACTGCAAACAGTTTGTACCACTATTAAATCTGTTTGTGGTCAACAGTTAGATCTGCTGGGAAAAAGGTATGTTTCAACTATGCTTTGAAAGTAAGGAACTACCGTCCGAAGCAGTAGTCACTGATTTGAAGGCAGACGGAATACTCGGGTTAGATTTCCTTAGGGATAATAAGAGAACTTCCATAGACATAACAAAGGGGACCTTGACTATTGAAGATGCAACGTTCAAATTGATTTTTGAAGGTACACTAGGTTGTTATAGGGTCGTTGCATCAGAGCGAGTAATTGTTCCGGCAAGATCCGAAGTCATAGTGGATGGACGGGTATGTGTGCCGGTTGGACAAAAACTCCCTAAGACTGACGCATTGATAGAAACTGACCAGAAGACTGGTAAAACAAACCTTTTGACAGCAAGAGTGCTAGTTAAAAGCGACGAAAAGGTTCCTGTTCGACTGATGAATTTGGAACACAAGGCTAAGACGGTATATCCAGGCACGACAATAGGGTAACTCTGTGGGGTTAGTCAGGTCAATGGTAGTAAAGACAAGCCCACTGGGTTGACAGTTATGAAGGATAACGAGAGTTTGCGACCGGATTTGGAGGAACTTATGGACAGGACGTCCGATGAATTGACCAGTGATGAAAGACAGAAAGTCAGGTCCTTATTAAAGGAATATACAGATATTTTTGCTAAGTCAGACAGTGACCTTGGTATGACATCCCTTGTTAAGCAAGAGATAGAGACTGGAAACGCTAAGCCATTCAAAGAACCCCCAAGACGCACTCCATTTCATATGACCGACATGGTAAATGAAAATTTGGACAAAATGTTGAAAAACAAAATCATTGAACCATCAACAAGTCCTTGGGCTGCAGGGATCGTCCTTGTAAAGAAAAAGGACAATACCTACCGCTTTTGTGTAGATTACAGACGTCTCAATAGCGTGACAGTGAAAGACGCATATCCCCTTCCTCGTATTGACGAGTCGCTAGATCGTTTATCGGGAAACAACTGGTACAGTTCATTGGACCTCTTCTGGGGGTACTGGCAAATGGAATTGGCAGAAAAGGACAGACACAAAACAGCCTTTGCTACGAGACAAGGTCTATACCAATTCCGTGTTATGCCATTTGGTTTATGCTGTGCGGCTCAGACATTTGAACGTTAAATGGAGACAGTACTGTCTGGTCTTCAGTTTGAAGTCTGCTTAGTATACCTGGACGATATCATAGTTTTCGGCAAGACTTTAGATGACATGATATCAAATCTAAGAAAGGTATTTGATAGGATGAAAGCAGCTGGTCTAAAAGTGAAGGTTAAAAAGTGCACCTTGTGTGCCACCCAGGTCAGGTATTTGGGACATATTGTTTCTAAGTCAGGAATTGCTTCTGATCCAGACAAAATAAGTCTCATAAAAGAATGGCCGGTCCCAACCAATGCGACTGAAGTTCGGTCATTTGTCGGCTTATGTGGGTACTATAGGAAGTACATACGGGATTTTTCGTCCATTGCCAAATCTTTAAATCAACTGACAGAAAAGGGAAAACAATTCGTTTGGACTGAAGCTTGTCAAGAGTCCTTCGAAAGTTTGAAAACAAAGCTGTCCCAGGCACCAATACTAACACACCCCGACTTCTCAAAAGAATTTATCCTTGATAACGACGCAAGCAATAATTCCATAGGTGCTGTGCTATCGCAAGTTTTAAATGATGATAGGGAACATGTGGTTTCTTTTGCAAGTCGCACATTGTCAAAATCCGAGAGAAAATATTGTGTGACGAGAAAAGAGTTGCTGGCTGTAGTAAACTTCGTTAAACATTTTAAGCCATATCTGTTAGGTAGATCGTTTACAATAAGAACAGACCACAGTTCTTTAAAGTGGCTTTTACGCTTCAAAAACCCCGAAGGGCAGATAGCCAGATGGCTGGAAATCTTGAGCGAATACGACTTCAAGATCCAACATAGACCAGGCGCACAACACAAGAACGCTGATGCGTTGAGTAGGGTTCCTTGTCGTCAATGTGGGTTCACAACTGACTGGCAACAGAAGGTACAAAATGATGAGGGTCATACTGAACAAGCCTCTGCAGTCACTACAACCTGCAATAAAGAAACCTCAAAGTCGAACGCAAAATGTATTGACGAAATGTCTCTCTTAGAAATTCAGTCTAATGATTCTGATATCTGTTTGATAAAAACTTGGGTAAAAGAGGGCCAAAGACCAGACTTCGACAAAATTGCTGGTAAGGGCTTCTTCATTAGATCGCTTTGGTACCAATTTCAGTTTCTAGAGATTAATGATGGATTACTTGTCAGACGGTTTGAGGACCAAAAAGACAAGAATACAAAACTGCAGGTTATAGTTCCTATGTCGGAAAGAAGAAAAGTTTTGCAATTTTGTCATGACGAAAAGCCAGCCGGTCACCTTGGAATACGGAAAACTATTGTAAAAATAAGAAACAGGTATTACTGGCCTGGTTTGGTTTGAGGTGTGACGTCAGGTCATATATTTCTGGCTGTGACAAGTGTACGCGCAGGAAAAATCCTGTGAAGACCAAGCGTGCACCAATGGGGATAGTGGAGACTAGCGCTCCAATGGACAGGTTAGCAACCGACATACTTGGTCCACTCCCCGAGACTGAAAATGGGAATAAATATATTCTCGTGGTATCTGACTATTACACCAAGTGGACGGAATGTTTCGCTATGAGAAATATGGAGGCCANCACTGTGGCCAAGTTGATAGTAGAAGAGGTAATAGCGAGATTTGGCGTACCGTCAATGATCCATTCAGATCAAGGTCGCCAATATGAAAGTAGGTTGTTTCGAGAAGTTTGCGACATTCTGAACATTAAGAAAACTAGAACTAGCCCCTACCACCCGCAATCCGACGGAATGGTAGAAAGGTTTAATAGAACCTTGGTCACCATGCTGAGTTCATATACGGAGGAGCATCAGAGGGACTGGGACACATACATACCCTATGTAATGATGGCGTACCGATCTGCCGAACACGAGACGACAAGCCAGACACCAAACAGTCTCATGCTCGGGCGTGAGGTATCAACACCACTAGACATAATATATGAAATGCCCAATTCCCTCAAATCAATCCCTTCTAAAATATGGGCTTGGGAACTTAAAGAGAGGCTTGAGGATGCACATAGGTTTATGCGACACAAAACCGCAGGGGAAATGAGAAGACAGAAACGGTATCATGACCTTAAATTGTCTTACCAAAATTTTGAGAAGGGAGAGGAGGTGTATGTCTATTTTCCTGTGAAGAAGGTGGGCTGCACGTCTAAACTGACAAGTTTTTGGAAGGGTCCGTATACAATATTAGATAAGAGTGGGGATCTGGTGTACAAAGTGGATTGTGGTCCCGGGGGCAAGCCCCAAATTATTCATGTGGACCGAATAAGAAAGAAACATGCACAATGTTTGAATAATGAATTGATAGATAAACCAACGGATGGTTCGGGAGAGTATGATGAACAAGCTGAATATCCTGAGGAGGATGAATGTATTGGATACCCGGATGTGGGACTTGAATTACAAGAAGGTAGAGGGTATCGTCAGAAAAGAAAACCACTTTGGATGACTGATTATGAAACATAATGGTTTACAAAACATTTGTACATAAATCTGTAAATAGAAAGTTAAAAAAAAGTAGTTAATAGGCTTAGTAATTATGCAATGTTATCTGTTTTAGAATTCATCCAATCTTGAAAAGAAATGGCTAAAACTAAGACAACACCGAGGAAACCAATGGCTACCTGGAAGTGTGGGTTTTGTCCTACGTCATTTGGGACAAAAGAGGAAAGAGACAGCCACTTGTCTATCTGTGCAAGTTCCAGACATTACTGCCACTTCCCAAATTGCTTCTACAATTCGGCTAAGTCGAAGAATTTGGACCGACATTTGAAGAAGCACAAGTCGCCAGAGCAGACAGAAGACAAAAGTTTAAGTGTCAGTGAGAACGAATCTGACAGAGAAGAGTGGGAAAGACAAGACCCTGGTAGTGTCATTGAGGACAATGGTAGCAATGGTTCACAGGGTAGCGATTCAGATGTTAGTGAGGAAGAGGAAGTTGTAGAGAAACAGGATGACAGAGGGAACAAAGGGGATTCTGATTCTCCTAGGAAGGTAGTGACTGAGGTGACAGTGGTGCAAAAAGAGACTGAGCCGAAGGGTACTTCAGAATCGGACAAAGACAGACATGATGTTGTTGTTGCCGAAAAGGAATATGAAAACTCGGACTCAGATAATGAAAAGAAGGAACAAAGATTAGGTTCGACGTCGACAAGTACTTCCAGATCAGAGGCATCTAAATCTGATAGTGGTTTGAAACGCAAGTATGTGGATTGCGCCGTACAGACTGACCAGCTGTTGTATACCAGGAAGGTAGTTACCGAGACTTTGTACAGGGAAGGCGGAAAGAAAATAAAGATTACAGAGATCAAGGAGACGATCTGAGAGTCTAAACAAAGGAACATTTGCAGCTGATTCGTAGTCTAGTCTTGTGTAAATAAAAGTTGTCTTAGTTTTGAGTTTTGTCTAAAGTTTTTGTCATGCGGGACGCATGACTATATGAGGCGTGGGTAATGTAGTGAATATTTATTTTGAGTTGCCCGCATCATAATTGATTACGACAGAGCTTTGATCTATTTATGGAATCTGGTACTGTAAAACGCTTCAGTGATCAAGATATTTACCTGGATGCGTTGTTAGCAACGGTAGTCAGGCGGGAATTTCTTATGGACCAGTCTATCGATGTAAGGGGTGTTTTGTTGGGGTCCTTAGGGTATTGGATAGGGGAAAATTAAGGGATCACCCCCTTCGTAGTTACAGAATACTCAAGTCCACAGCTGGCTGGGGAGTATAAAAGGCAGTGCCCCAATTGATCAGTGTTCATTTCTTTGAAGAGGAACCGGAGGCAAGTCTTCCTTGTCGGTAGGTTACTACAGATGAGAAATAGCCATTCACAACAGATCCGTTGGTCTGCAGTGAAGTACAGGTTGAGCCTGATTGAGGAGGACAAACTGTATCTGCCATTTGGATAGGTACAAAGTGTACCTTGGTACAAGTTGGACAGATACAGCGCGTACCTATAGGCAGACAGACTGTACCAGTGGACAGAGTGACAAAGTGTCTGTCAAGTTGTAATATAACTTTGTAAATATATTATTCCGTAGTGTTTAGTATTTATGTAGCAAAGAGCTCCTGTATATATTTTAGTACCTTGTGTTACTGTGTTTTTATTTATTTATTTGCCTTACACATTGACAACTTGAATCCCAGGTATAACCTGGAACGAACAGCATACACGTCGCCCCTACCCTTACCACGTTACAAAATCAATAAAGCTGACCATTAAATTAATTGTGAATTATAAAGGTAGAAACTGTCAAACCTGTGAGGTCAAGTATGACTGATTAACAGTGAATATAATAATCATTAAATAATACCTAAATAGATTAAATTAATCAAGTAAGATCAATCAGGATAGGAAAAGAAATAAAAGAGCTGAAGTACTGTAAAACAACTTATATCAGTAAAATATGTCTCTGCCACAGTATAATGGTAAATCTCCCCAAAACGGTGACGGCCCTATAGTCCGAAGGTCCGATAGTGAGAAGGTCCAATAGTCCGTAGGTCCGATAGTCCGATATTCCGAAGGTCCGATAGTCCAGAGGTACGATAGTCCGAAAATGTCACATATCGTAAAATCGCTTCACCGCTGAAAAAAATACTGGGATGTTGAAGACTTGTAGAGATAAGTTGAGCTTGAATGTGGATTTTGACGGAAATTAATATCATGTAAAATTAATGAATACTTATTTATTCAAGAACCCCCCCCCCCCTTTTCCATTCAAGTTAAAAATAAAATGTAAAGTGTCAACTCTGACAAATATTAGCAGATTTTAGCATAATTTTTGCAGTCAGTCTACTCATCCTTCTCTATAGTTTCTGCTCCAAAACTTTGCATTAAAATACCTTTCTCTCTAAAAACACTGGATCACACAACAGTCCTCGGATGGTCTTCTTTAAAATTTGTCCGTCAGATATCAACATCATATTCAAGGTGGGTGCCAACGGTAGTGGCCATATTTGTCAGTACGAAATGCATTTTTGTAAAAAAAAAAACCTTCCCCACACGATTCCTTGAAAAAGTTTAGCTTCAGCGGAGTTTACCAAAAGTATGTGATCAAATGTTAAACTATGCTGCGGATTGACAGTCATAATTTTAATGGGTTGGAATGGAATGAGCAATCTTTGTAAATTTCTAATTTTGGACTTTAAAATTTTAGAAAGTTTAACTTTAACTTAAAATATCGACTTTTTTACAAACTAAATATTTCAACATTCATCATAAAAATTTTGACTTTTCTAAGCTCAAAATTTTGACTATTTCAAACTCGAAATTTCGACTTATTTAAACTCAAAATCTCGGCCTCTTCAATTGTTATAGGCATTTAAATATTTTTAATATTCTAAATACATTGTATTCATTGATTTTATTTTGTAATATTTTATATATTTTTAATTTTATATTATTTTTAGCCTTGTAATGTAATTTAGAAAAAAGAACGGAAACGGGGAATGTGTCAAAGAGACAACGACCCAAAGGGGAGTTACAACAACTCAAAGCCACCATAAGATCTTCAATGAACGGTGAGGAAACCCCACACCCAATGGCAGGTCCGAGTCGGCCCCTTAATAAAGAATAATCAAGTTCAGTGAAATAAACATCATCCTAGACTCCTATAGGAATAAAGTAAACTAACTAGAAAACAGACAAGACATTTGTTTACAATAATCAATGGTCTAGATTATTGCACCTTAGAATATTCTAGGAAACTTTGACATAAATAGTTACCATATTAGAATTTTCTGGATCTTTCACTTACGTAAGCATATTAGTCATGTGATTATCAGTTAATTAGGAATGTTCCAGTTATTATTTTGTGAAAGATTATTCTGGAAATATTGTATGTATAAATGTAAAGAAGCAAAAAAGTTGAGGCAGTCAGTTTAATAAGTTTGTACAGGATTATTACGCAAATCTTTTATAATGAAAATCGACTTTCCTTTTTGTGAATTTATTATTAATTATTCAGTGAGGACTATGAGGGTCATTTATCTGATCATTTACTGATAATTTTATTTGGATATTTATAAGTGAACTTCATAATTGTCAGATAAGTCATTATCATATTAATATATACTGTACATTAAATTTGTAAAATAATTTTCGTCTTATTAAAAAGTTAATTTGAGCCAAAGTTGTTATATATTGCTGACATCAATATATGGATTATTTCTGCTTTTAACACAATTTCAAAATTTCGACTTTATAAGCTCAAAATTTTGACTTAAAAAACTCATTTTCGATTTTTTTTTCAAGACTCGAAATTTTGGAGTTCTAAACAGTCGAATTTTGAGTTTGGAAACGCTGAAATTTCGAGTTTTCAAAAGGCGAAATTTTGCGTTTAAAAAGGTCAAAATTTTGACTTTGCTTTTAAAAAAATCAAAAATACAAATTTTGAGTTTGAAAATAATTTTTTTTTTGTTTTGTTTTTGTTTTTGCTTTTGTTTTTTTTGTTTTTGTTCCCTGTATTTTAGTAGACTGGCCTGCAATCTTTCTGTTGCAATCACAATTTCGCGCTCTTCATGTAAATGTTTTTTAGACAAAATGTCTACATTTTTTGCATAGGGTAATTTTCGGACTGTCAGACCTTCGGAATATCGGACCTTCGGACTATCGGTTCTTTGGACAACAATAAGGATGAAATCAACAATATCTCAGCAGAAAGGGATTTTTATCGACGAATTTATTGAAAGGTTCGAGTAAAGTTCAGCTGCGGAACAAAATGTTAGGAGAAGCGACGATTATGAATTGATTGATGAGACTAACAACATATTGAGTGAAGCAACAGAAGAATACCGAATGACATTGATTGGCCAGACTAACAACATATTGAGTGAAGCAGCAACAGAAGAATACCGAAGGACATTGATTGGCCAGACTAACAACATATTGAGTAAAACAACAGAAGAATACCGAATGACATTGATTGGCCAGACTAACAACATATTGAGTGAAGCACCGAATGACATTGATTGACGAGACTAACAACATATTGAGTGAAGCAACAGAAGAATACCGAATGACATTGATTTGCCAGACTAACAACATATTGAGTGAAGCAGCAACAGAAGGATACCGAAGGACATTGTTTGGCCAGACTAACAACATATTGAGTGAAGCAACAACGGCAGTAGAACACCGAAGGAACAAAGGGGTGAAATTCACAAAAAATCGAAGTCCAAAGACAGGGCAAAAACGAGATCACAGAAAACAATGACGTTAAACACAAAAACAATGACGCCAGACAGACACAAAGCACAGAACCAGAAACCACAACATTCAGAACAAAGGCAGTCACAGTGTGAACTCCAGTGAAACTGAGAGTGACATCAGGTGCTCCGGAAGGGTAAGCATGTCCTGCTCTGTTAACAGCACCCGTCACACTGTGGGTGATTCAATCCGGGAAAATGTCAAAGTCGGTAGTCAAATCCGGGAAGACGTGAATCTAGCTGAAAATGTCCACTTTCATTTGGGATACTGACACGTCATATCTTTCAATGATAATATGGTGACGGCCATAGAATTTCTTGAGGGATGAAATTAACAAAGGTTCAACAAATCCCTGACTAAGCAGCTTTTGGGACAGTGTTATGACATTGATTGGCCAGACTAACAACATATTGAGTGAAGTAACAGAAGAATACCGAAGGACATTGATTGGCCAGACTAACAACATATTGAGGGAAGCAACAGAAGAATACCGAAGGACATTGATTTGCCAGACTAACAACATATTGAGTGAAGCAGCAACAGAAGGATACCAAAGGACATTGTTTGGCCAGACTAACAACATATTGAGTGAAGCAACAGAAGAATACCGAATGACATTGATTTGCCAGACTAACAACATATTGAGTGAAGTAACAGAAGAATACCGAAGGACATTGATTGGCCAGACTAACAACATATTGAGTGAAGCAGCAAATGAAGGATACCGAAGGACATTGATTGGCCAGACTAACAACATATTGAGTGAAGCAACAGAGGGATACCGAAGGACATTGATTGGCCAGACTAACAACATATTGAGTGAAGTAACAGGAGAATACCGAAGGACATTGATTTGCCAGACTAACAACATATTGAGTGAAGCAGCAACAGAAGGATACCGAAGGACATTGATTGGCCAGACTAACAACATATTGAGTGAAGCAGCAACAGAAGGATACCGAAGGATATTGATTGGCCAGACTAACAACATATTGAGTGAAGTAACAGGAGAATACCGAAGGACATTGGTTTGCAAGACTAACAACATATTGAGTGAAGCAGCAACAGAAGGATACCAAAGGACATTGATTGGCCAGACTAACAACATATTGAGTGAAGCAGCAACAGAAGGATACCGAAGAATATTGATTGGCCAGACTAACAACATATTGAGTGAAGCAACAACAGAAGGATACCGAAGGACATTGTTTGGCCAATCTAACAACATATTGAGTGAAGCAACGGCAGAAGGATATCGAAGGACATTGATTGGCCAGACTAACACCATATTGAGTGAAGCAACAACAGAAGGATACCGAAGGACATTGATTGGCCAGACTAACAACATATTGAGTGAAGCAGCAACAAAAGGATACCGAAGGACATTGATTGGCCGGACTAACAACATATTGAGTGAAGCAGCAATAGAAGGATACCGAAGGACATTGATTGGCCAGACTAACAACATATTGAGGTAAGCAGCAACAGAAGGATACCGAAAGACATTGATTGGCCAGACGAACAACATATTCAGTGAAGCAGCAACAGAAGGATACCGAAGGACATTGATTGGCCAGACTAACAACATATTGAGTGAAGCAACAACAGAAGGATACCGAAGGAGATTGATTGGCCAGACTAACAACATATTGAGTGAAGCAGCAACAGAAGAATACCGAAGGACATTGATTGGCCAGACTAACAACATATTGAGTGAAGCAACAACAGAAGGATACCGAAGGACATTGTTTGGCCAGACTAACAAAATATTGAGTAAAGCAACGGCAGAAGGATACCGACGGACATTGATTGGCCAGACTAACAACATATTGAGTGAAGCAACAACAGAAAGATACCGAAGCACATTGATTGGCCAGACTAACAACATATTGAATGAAGCAACAGAAGAATACCGAAGGACATTGATTGGCCAGACTAACAACATATTGAGTGAAGCAGCGACAGAAGAATACCGAAGGACATTGATTGGCCAGACTAACAACATATTGAGTGAAGCAACAACAGACGGTAACTGAAGGACATTGATTGGCCAGACTAACAACATATTGAGTGAGACAACAACAGAAAGATACCGAAGGACATTGTTTGGCCAGACTAACAACATATTGAGTGAAGCAACGGAAGAGGGATACCGACGGACATTAATTGGCCAGACTAACAAAATATTGAGTGAAGCAAAAACAGAAGGATACCGAAGGACATTGAATGGCCAGACTAACAACATATTGAGTGAAGCAACAGAAGAATACCGAAGGATATTGATTGGCCAGACTAACAATATATTGAGTGAAGCAGCAACAGAAGAATACCGACGGACATTGATTGGCCAGACTAACAACATATTGAGTGAAGTAACAGAAGAATACCGGAGGACATTGGTTGGCCAGACTAACAACATATTGAGTGAAGCAGCAACAGAAGAATACCGAAGGACATTGATTGGCCAGACTAACAACATATTGAGTGAAGCA
>MJUU01020962.1:22662-45641 GCA_002080025.1 Modiolus philippinarum | reverse complement strand
CAATCAAGGTACAAAATATAAGAGATTTAGTGGTAGAAAAAATATATTTATAACGAAAAACGGAAATTTTCACTTAGTTTATTTTGCAATTCGATTGTTTTCTTTTAAAAATTCAGATATATAGTAATTGCATCAGTGAAACTACCTTGACGTTAGATTATTTTCTTCCTGTCTAAAATGCTCACTTTTATTAGCTCACCTGACCCGAAGGGTCAGTGTAAGCTTTTGCCATCACTTCGTGCCCGTCGTCCGTCCGTCGTCTGTTAACTTTTCACATTTTCATCTTCTCCTCTGAAACCACTGAAGCAAGTGCAACCAAACTTTACAGGAATGATGTATGGAAGGTCCTTTACAAAGATTGCTCATTTCGTTCCGATCCGATAAAAAACATGGCCGCCAGCGCGGAACTTAGGTTTAACATTTGACCCTATGGGAAAATTCACATTTTCTTCTTCTCCTCTGAAACCACTGAAGCAAATGCAACCAAACTTTACAGGAATGATGTACTAAAAGTCCTAAACAAAGATTGCTCATTTCATTCCGATCCGATAAAAAACATGGCCGCCAGCACGGAAAATAGTTTAACATTGGTCCTATTGGAAATTCATATTTTCATCTTCCCTGAAACCACTGAAGCAAATTCAACCAAACTTTACAGGAATGATGTATGGAAGGTTCTTTACAAAGATGGCTCATTTTGTTCCGATCCGATAAAAAAACATGGCCACCAGCACGGAACGTAGGTTTAACATTGGTCCCTATGGGAAAATTCACATTTTCTTCTTCTCCTCTGAAACCACTGAAGCAAATGCAACCAAACTTTACAGGAATGATGTACTAAAGGTCCTTAAGGTAGATAGACAGTAATATTCATATCCATGAGATTTTGCTGTAAGTCGGCACAATTGAAGAATCAATTCTACTTACCCAAAATATATAATAAAAAGTATGGGTGACCATCCCTGTTTTTTCTAGAACTGAGATCAAAGTTTGCTCATTTTTAGCCATTTTTCTACCGAAGTTTACAAAGAATGCACGGGGAAAATATGGAAAGGCAATTTTTAGCTTAATAGAAATTAGCTTTTTATCCATGAGAATTTGATGTATTTTTGTGAACAGATAGTTTATGATGTAATTTATTGGTTACAATTAAAAAATGAATATGTCACCATGCTTTTAACGGAGATATTTTACAAAGTTTCCGGATGAAATATAATTTTGGGGAAAAGGGAGTTAATTCGCGGCAAAGTAAACGAAATGTGACGTTTCACATTTGTCATTCAATTGTGACGTCACAAAAGAAAAGCCACAAATTACTGTTCCGGCCCGAAAATCAAACCTACCCCGTACCCGACTCTTTATTTTTCTTATGCGCGATTGCATTGCGCAGTGCAACAGTGTCTATCTACCTTAACAAACATTGCTCATTTCGTTCCGATCCGATAAAAAACATGGCCGCTAGCGCGGAACTTAGGTTTAACATTAGACCCATAAGGGAAAATTCACATTTTCTTCTTCTCCTCAGAAACCGCTGAAGCTAATTCAACCAAATTTAATATGAATGATGTAATAAAGGTCCTTAAGAAAGATTGTCATTTAGTTCTGATCCATTGAAAAACATGGCCGCCAGCACGGAAGATAGTTCAACATTGGCCCTATATGGGAAATTCACTTTTTCATCGTCTCCTCTGAAACCGCTGAAGCAAATTCAACCAAACTTTACAGGAATGATGAATGGAAGGTCCTTTACAAAGATTGCTCATTTCGTTCTAATCCGATAAAAAACATGGCTGCCAGCATGGAACTTAGGTTTAACATTGGACCCTATGGGAAAATTCACATTCTCTTCTTCTCTGAAACGGCTGAAGCAAATTCATCCAAACTTTATAGAAATGATGAACTGAATGTCTTTAACAAAGATTGCTTATTTCTTTCTGATCCAATAAAAAAAACATGGCTGCCAGCACAGAACATAGTTTATTTTGGCCCTATGGGAAATTCACATAAAAACATGGCCACCATGCAGAACATCAAAACCCTGCTGTTCAGCATTTTGTCAGGTGAGCGATACAGGCTAAGTGTCTGAGCCTCTAGTTCATTTAAATTTTTGTTTTTTGTTTTTGTTGTTTTTTGTTTTTGTTTTTTGTTTTGTTTTGTTTTGTTTTTTGTTTTTTGTTTTTGATTTTTTGTTTTTTTTGTTTTGTTTTTTTTTTGGGGGGGACTGGCNGTGTCTTGAGTGGAATGATAAATCTAAAAGTCTTACTTCTCTTCAGAGAACTATCAGAACATAATTGCAAGGGTGGACCAGTGGGGACTATCGATAAAACTAGGACATCCAATTCCGACCTTCGAAGATAAGCCAGAGTCAGTCAATAGACATAGACCAGAAGCAGCATCAAAAATCAAGTTAGAAGAGGACACTGAAAAAGAAAGTGGTATAATGTTTACACCAACCTTTAAAAATATATATTTGGGGTTTAAAACAATGCAATCAAATGAAAAAGAAAATATATCAATGTCCTCTTAAAATACAAAGTAGGAGCGATTTTATATTGAATTAAGGATTGATCGTTTTCTATAATAAATGGAAAGGTAAAGGGTTTGTTACTCACGAAATTCAATTTTCACAATATTCACGATATCCAATTTCAAAACAAAAACCAAGCTTAATATATTTAGAACAAAATAAGTGTTGCGAGGTCATTATGAACAGTAAGTAAAATGGTAAATCTGGTTTAAATCAAAATTTAAACACAAAAAACCCATAAAAACATCTAAAAGTAAACGGTAAATTTCAATCCAATGTTTACCATATGTAAAAGATAGAAAATGGGGTAANTAAAAGTCTTACTTCTCTTCAGAGCAAAATCAGAAAATTATTGCAAGGATTGACCAATTGGAACTATTGATAAAACTAGGACTTCCAATTTCGACCTTCGAAGATAAGCCAGAGTCAGTCAATAAACATAGACCAGAAGCAGCATCAAAAATCAAGTTAGAAGAGGACACTGAAAAAGAAAGTGGTATGATGTTTACACAAATCTTTAAAAATATATATTTGGGGTTCAAAACTTTGTAATAAAATGAAAAAAAATATATCATTGTCCTTAAAAAATACAAAGTAGGAGCGATTTTATATTGAATTAAGGATTTATCGTTTTGTATAATAAATGGAAAGGTACAAGGGTTCATGACTCATGAAATTCAATTTTCACAATATTCACGATATCCAATTTCCAAAAAAAACAAGCTTAATATATTTAGAATAAAATAAGTGTTGCGAGGTCATTATGAACGGTAAGTAAAATGGTAAATCTGGTTTAAATCAAAATTTAAACACAAAAAACCCATAAAAACATCTGAAAGTAAACGGTAAATTTCAATCCCATGTTTACCTTATGAGAAAGATAGAAAATGGGGTAAATGTCAAGGAAACAACATCCCATCTACAGGTGAAAACAACCGAAAGCAAAGCATTTCAATGAGCAGAAATGAAACCGACATAGTAAGTATTTCATGTCATATATGCATAACAAAATACGAGGTTACTGTAAATTAAGTTTCTGCATATGGTCATTTCAAATTATGTCTCTTCAGTGCAGATTAAATCAGAACATTTGAAAGGTCATTACCAAAACTTTGTAAAATCTGACAGAGAACAAATAACCAAACATACCTCAATGAAAAGCCATAATAGTCACTGCACGAGTCAACAAGCTCGTGAGAGTGACCACAAGACTTACACAATGTCACATTTAAACGTGTGTCTTCTTACTCATGAGAAATACTTTTCTGTATAGTAAATAAGGTTGGAAATGAAATTTTTAGGGAAAGGGATCTTTTGTATTGTATCAAGTAAGATACAGAAACTTGTAACGGATGAATATATTACCCACAATTTTGATATTCACGACAGGACAATTGTGACCATCACATTTGTTGTATACTATGTTCTACTTGACATGTCAATTCTTAATATTAATCTGAACCTTTACGTTCTGTAGTGTCCTTTTTATCCAGTCAACTACAATTTTAAATTATGGAACCTACTCACAGATATTAGCATTATTGATCGAAAAAAAAGCAAAGTTCAAGAATTAGCATATTGATAAACTATTTAACAGATACGATAAATCGCCAGATATTTAATGGTCATAAAATTAAATTGATTCAACATAGCAGTAGACCTGTCTTTACCAATAGCTAATTCTGAAAATCAAATAATATGAAACAGCAACAATAAAAATAAACAATCTCACTTATAAGATGTAATTAATCATTAATTCATTTTTTTTCAATGATATTTTTTTACCTACTGAAACTTTAGTACACACTCAGTATATGTTGTATATAAAACTTTCAAGACTACGATATTTTATTGATATAGGTCCAAGAAGGATAAATGTCACAATGTCCTCTCAATGTCTGACTGACGAAGCAGAAAACCACGTGGTAGAAAATATCAGTACAGCAGCTGAAAAGGAAATTGAAGATACTACTGAGACTCCTGATGAAAACCTACTGCAAAATATTGTATCAATAAAACGAAAATGTATTGAAATGGAAATACTAGCACGCCCTCGTGCTTTCACAAGTACTGAGACATTAAGGTCAGCAATTATAGGACTTGTGGACAAGATATTAACTGCAGGGAAAATTGACAGGAGTATTAAGGATACTATTTATCTAGAAATGAGTTTTGGATCTCCTCTGACAAAAAGTAAGTTCACTCTTGTAAATATCTTAAAGTAAGTAGGTGTAATAAAGCACTGCCAGCATGACTTAAACTGTAGTGCCTCAGTTTCCAGTCAACTATAAAATTTAAGGTGACAGTATTTCCAGACATTAAGATTGTTAAGGGAAACTACTTCATCAAATAGCAAATCAGAAGTTAAACTAGATTTCAATTATTTCACCTTATTTGAAGAACAAAAATCTAACTAGAAAACAACGTTCGTTGAAATCAACAAAATTGAAATTTTGATGTATTTTGGCGGCCCATCTTTGGAAAAGTGACCATTTTGAAAATGCTTCTTGCAAAGATTCCTTCCTCTCATCTTACTGAACCTTTATGCAAAATATGAACAATTCCTCTAAGCAGTTTGTGAGATAAAGAATCTCAAATTTTTCAACGTAAATTGGCAGCAAACTTGGAATAGGTGGCAATTTTGAAAATTTTAAAACGCACAACATATAACTTCAGATAGTGGTCCAACTTCATGCGAAGTTTGAAATCAATCCATTCAGTCATTTCAAAATAATCGCACGGACAAAATTTATTGGAAGAAGAAAAAAAAAGAATAACTAGATTTGCAATTACAGGCAATAGCCAAGACGACCAAATCGATGATTCCATCTCATTTGCAGCTTCGACATCTACCTAGAAATCAATTTTCGTTGAATACAAAGTTGAAATTTTTAGGTATTTAGGTTGCGTTTTGGAAGTGACGGCCATTTTGAAAAATGTTTTCGCACATATTCCGTCCCCTCATCTCAATGCACATTTATACAACAAATAAACAAATTAAGCAATGCAGTTCCTGAGATATTGAATGCTCAATTTTTCATTGTAAAGTGGAGGCCACCTTGGAAACTGCGACCATTTTGAAAATTGTAAATGCATTGTGAATATATAGTCTCCAATATTGTTTCCAGTTTATTACTTATATTTCTCATTTCGAGATAGTTAAATTTCCACATTGAATGTCAAAATAATTTCTCGGACAAGAATCATTGGAATACATAAAAGAATAATAAGATTCAGAAGAAACGTAGAATAATAACATGTCACCCGAATTCGTCCAGGGCGACATAATAAACATATTTGCAATTTGGGGTAACATAATAACTATATTTGCAATTGCTAGCAATTAGCCGATATTACCTCAGACAACCAATTCGATCATTCCATCTTATTCGCAGCTTCAAAATCTACCTAGAAAGAAATCCTACAATGTTGAAATTTTTAATGTATTTTGGCTGCCATTTTTAAAATTTCAAAGGCACAACATATAACTTCAGATGGTGGTCCAACTGCGTGCAAAGTTTGAACTCATTGCATTCAGACACTTCACAACAAACGCTCGGACAAAATTTATTGAAAGAATGCAAAGAAGAAGAAGAAAAATAGTTAGATTTGCAATGACAAGCAATTGATGATGCCACACAAGATATTCAAATCGATGATTCCATCTTATTCGCAGCCTCAAAATCTAGAAATCAGTTTTCATTGAAATCGCACAATGTTGCAATTTTGACATATTTTGTTGGCCATTTTGAAAAGTTCAAAGCATACAACTTCAGATGGTGATTTAACTTTATGCAAAGTTTGATATCATTCCATTTAGCCGTTTCAAAATTGTTGAACGTTGAACTGCGAATGTTCACCTTTTGCGATGTTGAGTGTTAAACGTTGAAGAAGAAGACAATTTCAAAGTTAAATGTCTTTATCATTAGTCAAATTCTTTGGTTTCCGTACAATCAGAAATATTTTGATTCACTTTTTTCTTATCAAATATTCTCCAATTCACAACAAAGCAGTTTCTATAACGCAGTGATACTTAAACGAGGGCTTTTCCACCAATACAATGAAACACAATTAAACCAGGAATTATATGACATTTTTGTAGGTGAACATGATGTTGTTTTAAACTTATTGTCACAGCCATATAGCTACAGCAATGCATCTGATACCTATATGCGAATGAAACAACAGACAGGTAAATTTTAATTGATTATCAAAATAGCAAAATTGAATTTTCTGAACATCAAATCATAATTTTGGTATTTTTGTATTCATACAAAAATTTCGTTATTCTGTACACGTTTTTCAAGGAGTAATCTCTTATCAGCAGCATTAAAATCAAATAATATGGAAATCCAGAATCCAAAAGAAGTAAAAAAAGAAGTACTCAAAAATATCGAAATAGGAGGCCAATTCCAGTACTTAAGGACATCCAGCGAGTGCCATACACGAAATGAAGCCTTAATACTCTTAATTCCTGTCCTCATGTGCAGCGCTTGGAAAGGACAAAAACACAACTTTTGTTTTTGAAAGGAGTTCTTATGAATTCTTACGGAATTGTTGTTTCTCTTACTTTTTTGTATCTGAGTATATTTTGTAATATGTTGTATTGTGGCTTTTTTATCGACAACAGTGGCACCTTTATGTCATCACATATTTATCGAAATATTATTCCTTTAGTAACAAGCAATCAGAATATCATCTTTAGATAAGCGATAATGATCCAAAACAGTTCAAGTGTACATGTGTTTTGTGAAAACTGCAAAGCTCACCTAGAACTTGGAGTGTGAGTTACTTTCAATAAAATTCAAAAGTTGGTGCTTAATGGACAGAAAATAATAGAAAAATGATTTAACTTTTACTGTTAAACAATTATGAACCTATTAAAGTTGAAAAGGGTTACATAATATCTCTTTTATTAGCTTCTAAAAACAACCAACCATTGATTAGTGTGTCAAATAAAGTAAAAGTATAAAAGGTGCCTTGTTTGTGAATTGTATCAATTGCTGTCCAGTATTTCTTTACTTTTTATTTTGATAGTCCTTAAGTCGTGTCAAAGCCTAGCCGAATACGAATATACACATTACCCGCTTACTTAAATGTTTTCATAACTAGAGACGATAAATCCAGAGGAATTATGAAATATTTCATATTGGACTAGGCCAGTATGGGAAAATTCATATTGGCCTTCTTCAGGTCATATTGGCATACTTTGGCATTCGTTTTGAATTGGCAGTTTTAAACACATATTAGGTCAAATACACTAAAGTTAATCAATAATTTTGAATATTGAATCAGGTATGGGCAAAAGGTTTTTCAAAGTTGAACCTAAATTTGACGACAGCGACCAAAAAAGATTTATTCGAACATCACAGACAACACAATCACTGAAAACAGAGCCGGAAAGTGTCAAATTACCTGCTGATTACAGTGATTACAGTAAAATAGACACAGAAACAGACAAAGATAATGTGACATGTAAATATTGCGAAAAACAGTTTCCATGCTACCAATGTGCAGAGAGACGTCGACAGATTGAGTTTCTGGTTGAACATAACAAACAAAAGACTCGGACAATAATAGGCAAGTTGATGTGTTTATACTCTAAGTCTCTTAAGACACATAAAAGCAAACTAGTATTTAACTACGCATATTTTTTACTGTAAAGACACGTGAGATTGATATACAAAATTTTGAAATGGCTATTCAAACGAACGAGAACAATTGCAAGCGTTTTGTCAGTCAATCACTGCACTATTTCAGTACTTTGTTCAACTTTTCACTTATCAAAACATAACGGATACATTTTCAGATTAACACCAATATTTTCAATTTTCATTCTCCATTGTACTGTAGAATTATCAGGAAATCTTATGTTGATGTAAGTTGTAGAAGGTTTGCCCAGAATTATATGTTGAGGCCGATCACGAGGTTCAACATTCAATGATAGAATACCGTGTAAGCATTGCGAATCCTACTTTTCACCGGAGATTGATATGCGTTCAAAAGAGGTTTAACTTGAGAGATTTGGTAACCTATGGTATTTTGGATATTTCACGAAAGGATATGGAGTAAATGAACATGAGACCATAACACATATGTTAACTCCAACTGCAATAATTTTAATGAGCTGTATGGAGCTGTAATTTTAATGAGCTGTAATTTTAATGGAGTCCTACCATTGTTTTTTACGTCTCGTCAAGTATATCAGCTGTAGTTTAAAATAGATCCTTCTTTAGTATTCTAACTCCAACTGCAAAAATTTTAATGAGCTGTAAATCCATTTCGGAAATTAATTCCTCATCAGCAGCACTAGAAACAAAGGAAATCCATAATTCCAAAAATGTTTTAATGCATAAAACCAAACGAAATCCGAATAATCCATTATATCAAAAATACTGAAGGACAAAACTACGATGGAGGGAGTTAATCCTAAGTTTTAAGAATTCGTATAAATTTAGTTAATAGTAATTGAACAAAGTGTACACATGAGATATTATCTCATGTACAAGTACACCATATCTAAGAAAAATAAAGAGCATTGTATGACAATTTAGAAGTTTGATGGCAATGTTATTTTACCTCCCACTTACCTTAGTGTAGTTAATAGAATAATTTTATACTCTGATAGTATTCTTACCTTGCCCTGAAATTTATAACCATTGTATGACAACTGAGAAATTTGATGGCAATGCTATTTAACTCCCTTACTTTAGCTTACTCAATAGTTTAATTATTTATACTCTAATAGTATTCTGACCTTGCTAAATTAAATGCTAAATTAAATGTGGAATTCTGCACACCAATGGTATTTTGAGATCTTACAAAAGTGATATGATTAAACCATTCAAAGAATTGCGTGTATAGATAAAATATTTTAATTTTCATCCATCCACCGTATTCGGACCCTTTCATTGGACTTAAAACCTCAATATGAAATTTAGAAATTTGTTAACCAACAGTATTCTGAATCCAGAGCAGGTTAAAGTGAAAGTCCGCAAAATTATGAAAACGAGAATATAAATTCCTTCTAAAGTTCTGACACATATAACAATTTTTTTCGATTTTTGCATATCTAATTCATTTTGTGCAAAAAAGTGTATTTTATTCACAGTTTGTCTTGCCATGGAGGGTAACGTGACATTGTGCAGAGGGCGCTCTGTATACTGACACCAAGTTATAACCAACGAATACCGTAAATTATGCGTATGTCAACAACGATCACTAACGATATGACAAAATTCATAGCTGCATTTTTACAAAGTCGAGGTTCAATTCATGACTTAGATATATTTTTTGCTTCTTTTGCAGGAAAGATTCATAACATTATTTTAAATTTGTGTTGTTGTCAGTTTCTATATCACGCAATAATCACAGGGGCTAAACCGTATTTCATAAACATTTTACTCACAACTTGATCTGCTCTGACAATACTTGTCAATATCTAAATTCTTGTAAATTCTGTTGAAAACTAAGGAGTATCTCCCTCATGCAAACCTCTGTCTTTAGCTGATTTTGGCTTTACATTTAGGTCCTATTGGTTATTTGTTCTCTATCAGTTTTTAAATATTGTTGGGTAACGGTCTACCAAATGTTTAGATTTTATCTGCACTGAAGAGACATAAGTTGTCGAAAAGCGCATATGCAGAACCCAAATTCATAGTAAGTTCGGTATTTAGTTACTTGTTACCACTATGTCGAATCCACTGCTGGTGGACTGTTAGTCACCGAGGGTATTCACCAGCCCAGTAGTCAGTACTTCGTTGCTGACCCGGAGCCGATTCTATTTGGAACTTTACAATATCTAAATTCTTGTAAATTCTGTTGAAAACTAAGGAGTATCTCCCTCATGCAAAGCTCTGTCCTTAACTGATTTTGGCTTTACATTTAGATCATATAGGTTATTTTTTCTGTATCAGTTTTTAAATTTTTTTGGGTTATGGTCTTCCAGGCGTTAAGATTTTATCTTCCCTGAAGAGACGTAAGTTGTCGAAACGCGCATATGCAGAACCCAAATTCACAGTAAGTTCGATATTTAGCTATTTGTCAAAACAAGGCGATACGCTGTATGATATTTAGAATATCATTTTCCTATTTTATTAAACATTTTGTGAATTGGTCTGTTTACATTTTCTTTACCTGTCGGCTGGGTGACGTGTTAACGATCGACTTTTTTGCTCACCTGGCCTAAAAGGACATGTGAGCTATTGCCGTCACTTCGCGTGCGTCGGCGTCCGTCCGACCGTCGACCGTCCGTCGTAAACTTTTTCAAAAATCTTCTCCTCTGAAACCGCATGGCCAATTTTAACCAAACTTGGCCTGAATGATCACCAATGTATCTTAATTTAAAAGTGTGTACGATGAGTCCAAGGACCAAACAACATGGCTACCGTTACTAAAAATAGCACATAAGGGTAAATTGCTGTTTTTGGCAAATAACTCAAAAAGTATTACAGATATCAAAAATTTGACAGCGATAAAGTGATCACCATGACAAGATCTACATGCCCTGCAATTTTGAAGAAAATCTGATAACTTGTTTTTGAGTTATTGCCATTTTTCCGGAATAAATTTATAAATTTTGATATTCTTTATTTTTTATCACAAAAACTATAAGAGATAGATGTCAACTTTAAATTGCAAAAATGTTCAGCATATCAAGATCAACCCCTTGAATTTTGAAGAAAATCTGACTACCTATATAGGAGTTACTGCCCTTAATTGGTCAAATTTAAGAAATTTGATACTTTTTGTCATCAATTTAAAAAAGCTTCTCCTCTTAAGCAACTGGGCCAATTGTTACCAAACTTGATTTGAATCATCACCAGGGTAAACAGTTTCAAAACTGTGTTCGAATAGTCCGAAAACCAAGCAACATGGCTGCTGTTACTAAAAAATAGAGCAAAGGGATAAATTGCATTTATTTGCAAATATCTGGAAAACCGCTACAGATATCAAAAATCTGATTGGGAGTGAAAATAATCAGCATGTCAAGATCTACCAGCTCTGCAATTTAAAAAAATCCGAAAACTCATGTTGGAGACAAAAAACAACGGCAGTAGAATACCGAAGGAACAAAGGCGGGAAATCCACAAAAATCGAAGTCCAAAGACATGGCCAAAACGAGAACACAGAAAAAAATGGCACCAGACACAAAACAATGACGTTAGACAGACACAAAGCACAGAAATAGAAATCACAAAATTCAAATTAAAGGCACTCACAGTGTGAACTCCAGTGAAACTGAGAGAGACATTAGGTGCTCCGGAAGGGTAAGCATGTCCTGCTCTCTTAACAGCACCCGTCACACTGTGAGTGAGTCGATCCAGGAAAATGTCAAAGTGGGTAGTCAAATCCGGGAAGACGTGAATCTAGCTGAAAATGTCCACTTTCATTTGAGATACTGACAAGTCATATCTTTCAGTAATGTTATGGTGACGGCCATAGAATTTCTTGAGGGATGAAATTAACATAGGTTGAACAAATCCCTGACTAAGCAGCTTTGGGGACAGCGTTTTTGCTCTGTTAAAAAAATCACTGTACAAACTACACGCTCGACAGTAACGAATCTACTGTGAAATGTACACTCAATAGGCTGGAGAGGTAGGTATATTGCTGCTTAGAAAGGGAAAGTTCACAATTGGGAAATTAAAATCATCACGCTTGTCATATAGCTTAGATTTCAAACGTCAATCTTCGTCAATATACAATAAAAGATCTAGGTACGAAGCTGAAGTAGGTGTTTCAGTTGTTTCTTTAATCTCAAGCTCATTGGGATAGATCTGATGTAAATACTCCTTAAATTTAGGATTATTAAGAGAAAGTACATCGTCTATGTAGCGGAAGCTGAAATTAAAGGACTGGGCTAAATGTTTTTGTTTTCTTTGAATAAGCCCTTGTAAAACTTGGCCTCGTACGAGTAAAGGAAAAGGTCGGCTAAAAGCGGCGCACAGTTGGTTCCCATGGGAATCCCTATTTTCTGTTGGAAAATACGACCTCCGAATTCGACAAAAATATTGTCGATCAAAAATTCTAACATTTTGATTACGTCAGTCTCAGTGTACTTCTTGTTTGAATCAGTGTGGTTTTAAACAAAATATGTCTGGTCTTTCCCTATAACTAAATAGGTGTATCTGCGTTCTCCATTTTTAGTGCAGAAACATTGATGTATTAAATCTGCAATTACTGTTTTCAGTTTATTGTGTGGAAGGGTTGTATGAAGAGTAGAAAAGTCAAAAGTTTGAATGTTATGGCAATGGGTAAGACTGGTTGAGGATAGCTGTTCAAGGAGATCTTTGGAATTTTTAAGAATCCACATTTGATTCACACCGCTTGTGGAGTAAGCTTTATTACAGTAATTTTTCAGGCCATCTCTGACTGCGGTCAACAAAGTAGTGAGGAGCTGTGAAAGAGGTTTAGTGGTGCATCTGGAAGTTGGAGTTATTGCCCTTTTCCGTAAAATTTTCTCAATTTTAATATAATTTATATTTTTTATTTCAAAAAGTGTAACAGATAGAGGTCAGGTGTAAATTGCAAAAAGGTTCAGCATATCAAGATCTAGCCACCCTGAAATTTTGAAGAAAATCCAAAAACCCTTGTAGGAGTTGTTGCGCTTTTTCACAGAATTTTCAAATTTTCATATTTTGTCGTCTTTTATTTCCATAACAAAAGAAGATGAAGGTTAAGCGTAAATTGATAAAATGTTTGCCATGCTGTGGCGACTTCAAAACTGGTGCACAAAATTGTTCGTTGACCGCCATTTTCAAAATGGCCGCCAAAAATTCAACATTGTCCAGTTTCAATGAATTTTGGATTCCAATTAGATATTGATGTTGCGACTTCAAAACTGGTGTTGAAGATTGTTCATTGACCACCATTTTCAAAATGGCCGCCAAAAACGGAGTTAAAATTCAACATGATCGATTTCAATGAAATTTGGTTTCCAAATAGATATCAAAACCAATGTTCAAAATTGTTCATTGACCGCCATATTCAAAATGGCTTCCAAAAAGGCGGGAAAATTCAACATTGTCCGATTTCAATGAAATTTGGTTTCCAAGTAAATATTGATGTTGCAATTTCAAAACAGATGCTGAAAATTGTTCGTTGACGGCCATTTTCAAAATGGCCGCAAAAAAAGACGAGAAAAATTCAACATTGTCCAATTACAATCGAATTTGGTTTTCAAATAGGTACTGATGTCGCAAATTCAAACCAATGTAAAAAATTGTTCGTTGACCGCCATTTTCTAATGGCTGCCAAAAAAAGGAGGGAAATTTCAACATTGTCCGATTTCAATGAAATTTGGTTTCCAAATAATATTGATGTTGTGAATTCAAAACTGATGTAAAAAAAATTGTTCGGTGATTTTTTTTTACCAAAAAAGGCGGGAAAATTCAACATTGTCAGATTTCAATGAAATTTGGTGTCCAAGTGGATATTGATGGTGAATAAAAGGATATGGAGTAAATGCACATGAGACAAAGTCTCTACAAATACATGGTAAAAAACAAGCAAAGGAACAACGCTTTTATTGTTGTTCTTCATCTTGAAATCACCATGAGGCCTTCAACAATGGCTTTGCTCATACCTCATAGTAAGTTCAAGACGGCCCCTAGCACCGGTTTAAGCGGAATTCTTTGCTATAATAATTGTAGAGCAACGCTACATTCATGTCTTTCTTGGTCATGGGTGCGGGATTGTCAACAAACATCAATTAAACTGGCAAAGTGCTCTTACAATCACTGTCATCCTTTGCCCGACAAAAGCACTAGTGTCTTAAGCTAGTGGACAACTGCAACATATAGACAAACACAGGGCACTCATCAAGTCGAATGTAAGAAAACTTGGCGTTATAAAATAGTGAGATGTGGGCACTTAAAACAGGTGGTCTGGATTACATTTCGAAATTAATAAAATAAATGCCAAAATTTGAAAGTATCAATAGTATATACATATGAGAAATTCTCTCACGCACAAGTACACCATAACTGAAAAATATAGAGAGCATACATCTTTCGCACGGGGAATCTTTTTACGAACTCCACACTGCAGGATGTCACTACTTCAAAAGTGGTGTTGAAAATTGTTTGTTGACCGCGATTTTCAAAATGGCCGCCAAAAAGACGGGAAAATTCAACATTGTCCTATTTCAATGAAATTTGGTTTCCAAACAAATATTGATGTGGTAACTTAGGAAAATGGTTTAAATATTGTTGTTGACCACCATTTACAAAATTATGTCTCAACTTCAAAACTGGTGTTGAAAGTGGTCTTTAGCAAGTACGTTTTTGTCAAAAAAAACAACAAAGAAATAAAGTAAAACACCATCAGACTTTAGATACAGTTCAAGATATTGGTGGTGTTTGAGCGACCAAAGTTTGAGAGACTGAAGTTCAACTGTATAACTTACAATCTTAGCTTGATTGTGGCAACTGATAGCCAGGTAAGCGATACAGGCTCCTGGGAGCCTCTAGTTAATCTTGTACATGTTTTAATGATTTTGGAGAATGAAAGTGTATGGTAGATGCTTGTGTAGATATGTCGTGTTTTGACTTCTAACTTCTGTTTCAATTATACTTCAAAGAAACTAAATGATACAAAAATAAATAACTCTATTGAATAACCGTCCGATTTATTATTTTTCCCCATTCTCTGGAAGACTTTTTTTTTGCATTATCAATGTGAAGATGACAGTACATTCAATTCTGAATATTTTGTAAATACATGTTGACAATGTTACACTACAAAGAGTTCTATGCCTCGAATGAGTGCTGTATCGTTGTATATTCGGGTGTAAGAAAAACATCGACTGTTACGCAACGCAGGTGACCAGATACCTGAACACCTTCCATGGCAGGTACACTCTCAACTCTATGTTTTTTCAACCCAAAACGAATACGAGAACATAAAAATAAATTTAAAAAAAAAGCAAAAAACAAAAAAAAAATCACAAAAAAACAACAAAAAACAAAACAAAAACAAAACAAAAAACAAAAACAAAGAAATAAAAACAACAACCACAACAACAAAAAAATACATTATATAAAATAACAATCACGCACACGTACAAAAAATAACGATGAAACTATGTTTACATAGCCCCACTGTATGCCTCGCTTTGTATATTCGGGTGTAAGAAAAACTTTTCAACTGCATGTACACTCTAAACTTTTAGATGCTTATTCAAACCAAAACGCAAACAAGTACATAAAAAATAAATAAATAAAGCATAAATACGTTGCAAAAAATAACAAACAAACAAACACAAAAACGCGTCAGCTAATATATAATGGAATTAAATTGAAATCCGAAAATAAGTGTTTCAATAATTCTACCTATAAAAAAGCTAGGCTTTGAAGAAAGTGAAGTTGCATTAAATATGATGTAAAGAAGTTGCATTCTGTCAACATAAAAAAAAGTCTAATTTTGTTAGTTGTTATCTGTTTTCAGTGTACGATCTGTCATATGCTTTTGGTAAGGCATTGGCAAATTACAGACAGTTCATCCTCTTCGATGTGAATTAATATCGTTGTTTTCAGACATAGATGTTTTGTCTGTTTAAAGATGAATTGTGACAAAAACTTGCAGACACTTTGAAAACAAAAAGTGGAATACTTGCTTTCGGTACAATCCATCAAAAATGGAGTGAAATTGTGCTCCAGGCAATCATTGGCCCAACATCTGTTCGAAATAGATATCAATTCAATCAAAAAGGGCATCGAAGCCTCGGAACCCCCTCCCCTGTTCACTGGGCTTTACTTTTGAGATGTGTCTAAAACTCTGTAGGATCTAATAACTAAATACCGAAGTTACTGTGAACTGCTGAAGTTACGAATTTTAAACATATACCGAACTCATATTACTTGTCCCTTTCATCTTTGTGAATGTATGCTTTTCTTATGTCTTTTTTCTTTTTGAAAAGATACTGTACGGTGTAGAATGTGTATAATGGCCCCTCCCTCGACTTTGTGTTATCTTTTTTTTTTATTGCAAACAAAAAGCTTCTTCATTCGATCTTACGTTGCACCGATATTGAAAGGATAAAGAAGGTGAATATTTGCTAGCATTTTTATAAGAGTCATGTATATTAGACTTTAGAAAAAAACAACCCGCTTATTTGTATTAACTTATGTTGTTTTTTTTCTTTTGCTTTGTTTTTTTGTCCAGTTACATGTGTTTTTATCAAACTTTATATCTTCCCTATAGTGTTGCAATTTGTTTTTATTTAAAAATCACCAAACTCGAGTGAACTATAGGCAACATTTTGCATTATATTTGCCTTCATTAACATTTTAAAGTGACCGAAGACTGATTTATGACCCTACTTTTCAGTCAAGTGGCAGCTATCATGATTGTGCCAATAAACAAATTATACCTGTGTACCTGAGCCCTAACTGAGCATTTGATCACTTGTTCCCAAGGCTACTATGTAATCGTGCAACCTTTATGTAATACATTGGCAAGAAGACCATGATGATTTTATTCTACTGCAGCACGTTTATGTGTACTATATACTGCACCATTAAAGGAATTATTGTACTAAAACTAACAAAAAAAGCATTTTTCCCCTGAATATGGAGAGTTATTTAACGAAATCGTCGAAAAAAACGAGATAAACAAAATTCCAGTTTAAAAAGAGTTTACGTATTAACCAGAAAAATCAATCCCTGTCCGTATCCGATTTTTTCGTACTTATTTTTTTCAGAATCGTGTCTTCTCCGTAATTGTTAGTGATACAAATTATCATAATCTGTATCAATATTTCTTCACTTCCGATCTAAAATGGTGATACCCACAATTGTAGAACGATGAACTTTTAACTTCAAATATCTTTCTTAATAGAGAGGATACATTACTGTAATTTGCATGAAGCATTTTAGATATAAAATAAATCGAATTAGGTGAAAAGTAAAAAATCAAAGACTTTCACTTTCATATATCTAAATTCGCTATCCTTCCATGGTATTCCGACACCCACTTCCCATTATTAAATCTCCATACCTAAATAATAGATGTAATTTTCCAGGTAATGGTATCCTACCCTTGGTTTATAGTTGCCTATTAAAAAAAATAAATAATAATAAAGTAAATTCTAGAAAAAGAAAAAAGTCTTTATTTTTCAATTGTATTTCGTCTCCCATTTATGGAATTTCCAACCAATCCGAAAATAAAAACGCCTAAAGAATGACGTTTTAAAAATCTTAGGGCTAACTATCCTGAAAAAGGACTCTGCTTCCATTCACCTTAAACATTTTTAAAACTGTTGTGTGACTTTTTATTTAAAATTGTTCAAAAAGCAAGGCGACATCAATGAAAATTGCAATTTTCCATTTAATTGATTGTTGAAATGTATAAATATTTCTTTAAATTCACCAAACCTAAGGCTACAATTTTGTTTCATTCTTGTTTATCCAATAGTTTTTGATGTTGGCAAACACGATATATAAATAACAACCAAGTCAATTTGAAAAACAAAAATGGTTTTGAGGCAAACTTTAATAGTTAGTAAACTATTCCTTTCAAGAACTGCAATTGATTCATTCAAAATAAGTACATACTACGTGGTTTAATTTCTGAGAATTCTAATGAAATATAAAGCCCTATTGATGATATGTTTATACAAAATTTAGATATGGAAATGAAATCGATCAAAGTTGAACCTAACTCGGACAGTGATGACGAATGTTCACAATCTATGGAGACATCAGAACATTTTTACCTGGGAGGTAAAGTTTTTGCTTGTGAAATGATCTAAGATTTTATGCCTAATCCTCTCAATTAGAGGACATGGATACAGTATCATGTAACAGGTTCATATTTTTGCCTGTCTGTAGCTAATTAAGGCTTTTCGTTTACTTCTTATTGTTATTTTGATATCAGCTTTTACAAATATTTTATTTCATGTTTTGATATAATCTGCACTGACAAGTCATAAGTTGTTGAAATGGCCACATGCAGAAACTAAAATTTACCATACCTTTTGTATGTGTTATTATATCACCGAAATATAAAGTTCCACATGAGGAAAAACAAATAATTTTAATTGACCTATCTCATTGAACAAAAAACAAAAATATAAAGTAAATGTACAAGTGGAAGAAACCAGAAGGAATACATAGTAAAGAGCAAATGGAAGAATGCTTCTGTTGCTTTTTTTATCTTCAAGTCACCCCGAGTCTTTCTACTTTTTGTGAACACTCACAAAATTCACTCAAATGGCAGTGTTGCCGTTTTATTTTTAGATGCAAAATATGAAGTGATAAGGACTAAACACGTATAAAAGACAATTCCTGTTGAAGCTGGAAACTTAAAGGGATTGAAGAAGGATTTAATTGTGATAAAGAAGAAGAATTATATTATGATTCGCTATGCTAAAATCTCCGTACATTTCAGCAACACACAAAAACAAAAGTACCTCAAATTAAAAGTTGCATAATATCTTTTTTTAACCTTTTTTATAATTATTTTTCTTTAATTTTTTTTTCAGAACCACCGTATAAAATTCCTCGCATTTCGGAACACGGTAATGTATTTTTATATGAAAATGACACTATACAATTATCACAATTTTGGATTAGGCAATGAAACATTTTTTAGGTATTGTAACATTCATTTTGCTTTAATGCAATTTTTTTTATAGATTAAATAATATAAGGGGTCAAGCGGCTTTTGTTAGTTTTAAAGATTTATAAGCTACATTTTTTAAAATGACTTTTTTCGAATAAGTAAATGAATATCGAAAAAGTAAATGAATGTTAAAATAGTATTATATGCTTATACACATATTTGGGACTTATTTATTTTGAAATTTGAATGTTGAAAAAGGAAAAAGTAGACTACTTGTCATTCGTACATTTTTTAATTTTTGTTTGGGAGTTCTAAAACGCACTGTGTCGTATCCATTTGGCTAGAAAAATGATATAAATTACCCTTTTTTGCATAAAAACGTCAAGAATACTTCCTTCATAATTTCGATTATTAAACTAATTTTTAATGCGATTTTGAGCAATCATTATAAAACCAAAATTTATATGATTTTGAACAAATATGGCGGGCGATTAATGTTCGACACTGACTATATTCGTTTGTATATAGTCAACAAACGTACCACAAATCGGCAAGCTTCAGCTTGGTATTGGTGATATGTGTCTACACTTGACATTTGTGATACCGTTGCTGGTTTACACACAACTTTCCGGACTATTTTGCTATGGTGTGTATTTATACGAACTCTAAGCATTAGTTCCAGATTTTTGTTTGCCAAAAAAAAAAAGAAAAATTCTCAAACTGATGCTTAGAGTTTGTATAAATACACACAATAGTTTTATGAAGATAAAAATGCAAAAAAAATGTGGATCTTTTTTTTTTCCTGGTGGTTTATTGAATTTAAATATGATACGTAAAAGTGACTTTTTCACAAACACTTTGATACTACTAATTATACTTTGTACAAACGGAATAAAAAAGTGGATTTTTAGGTATCTTACTACTGATTGTTGTTATTGTCGGTACAAATTACTAACTTTGTTCACGTTTTTCTGCTGTCTTTCATTTGTATTTTTCTTGTGCATTTTCTTGTAGATTATAGCATTCGATTGTAATTATTAGTCATTTTTTGTCTCGCCCAGGATGTAACGGCGGAGTCGACGGCAACAGCGTCAACTTTTACTTAATGTAGGACATTTTGAAGATTATTGAAGTAGGAACTTCAAATGTGGTCCAGTAGTGGTACTAATTAAGTACTACTTGACGAACATAAATTCATGTTACCCTTACCTCAGTTACCATGTGGAATTACTCTGATTAGATCCATTTTTCAAATTCTGTAAGTGGTGGGTCAATGATATTTGGTATGCAGGTTGGTCTTGGGAAGTACATATCAGTCTGGTATATGACTTATATCCTTGACCTCAAATTAATGGTCTAGTGACCACGTTGAAATTCTCTGAATAAGTCAAATTCTCAATAACTACAGGTGGTAGGTCGGTGATATTTAGTATGTAGATTTGTCTTGGTTAGTACATATCAGTCTGGTATATAACTTTTGTCCTTGACCTCAATATCACGGTCTAGTGACCACGTTAAATTTCTCTGATTAAGTCCATTTATCAATATTTACAAGTGGAAGATCAATAATATTGATTATATAGGTTGGTCTAGGGTAGTACATGTCAATCTAACATTTGACTTTTGTCCTTGACCTGAATTTCATGGTCTAGTGACCTTGTTAAAATTCTCTGATTTAGTCCATTTCTCAATATTTACAAGTAGTAGATCAATGATATTTGTTATGTAGGTTGGTCTAGGATAGTACATGTCAGTCTAACATATGACTTTTGTCCTTCACCTCAGTTTCATGGTTTTTTGAGCATGTTAAGTTTTTCAGTATCTATTCATGGTAGGTCAGTTATATTTTCTATGAAGGTTGGTCTTAAGTAGTATATATAATGACCTGCTATATGGCTTTTGCCAGTGAACTAAACTTTACAGTCTAGTTAGCATGTTCAGTTTTTTTTCTGATTAGGTCAGTTATTTTTTTTCACGTCAATTCAGATGCCAAACAGGGACGGGCGAGACATCTATTAGGGTCTACTCTTGTTTTATATATTCACGGGTGAATTGTGACGGGTAAATTGTGACGGGTGCTGTTAACAGAGCAGGACATGCTTACCCTTCCGGACCACCTGATGTCGCTCTCGGTTTTTAAGGGAGTTCACACTGCAAGTGCTTGAGTTTTTTTGTGTTGTCTCGTATATCATTTTAGTTTTGTCTTCGTTAGTGATGTTTGTGGAACCGATCTGTCCTTGTTAATGTTTGAATACTAAGGTTATTTCAAAAATATTTCAAAATTTAACCATGGTACTGTTTGAGGGTTAGAGAAGTAACACGTGCCGTGGACTTTTATTGGTTATGTCTAAGGGTTAGAAAATGACATTAGCCAATCGGCTACCTAACAGATCTTTCAAAAACACATTTTCCTCACTTGCAGTGTGACAGTTGCTGTTAACAGAGCAGGACATGCTTACCCTTCCGGAGCACCTGATGTCACTCTCAGTTTCACTGAGTTCACACTGTGATTGCTTTGTTTTGAATGTTGTGATTTCTGTTTCTGTGCTTTTTATCTGTCTAGCATCGTTGTTTGTGTCTGGCGTCGTTGTTTTTCATGTTCTCGTTTTGGCCATGCCTTTGGACTTCGATTTTTGTAAATTTCATCCCTTTGTTCCTTCGGTATTCTACTGCCGTTGTTTCATTTATTTTATTAAACAAACGCCATTTGTTAATATTCACGTCTATCTCCCAAACATGTGTTCATATATCCGATTGGTCTGAGCTTAACACAAGCAAATTCAAAGTCGGAAGACGACGTTGTTTTACCAAGAATGTCAGTGTTTACAATATGACAAACAATCATAATTATGATAATCATATGATAGTATGCAATCATAAAATAATACTAAAAAAGGACTGTCACAAACACTTCTTTCCTACTTAATACAAACGGAATAAAAAGTGGAGAATTTATGTACCTATAAAGCGGTTAAGTCTTACCACTGATTGATTCCAGTGCCGGTACAAGTTCCTAACTTTATTTAGGTTTGTCTTTTTCTTTCATTTGTAGCTTTCTTGTTCAGCCCCCATGTAGAATGTGATTGTAATTATTAGTCATTGTAAGTGTTTCCTATTGCCTTTTTTATTAAAGATTTTCCACATATATGTTAGCAAAACAATCACGTATATAATCCCTTCACAGAATTATTTCTTGAATTAAGTAATCGTTATATTTGATACAACGTGATTAACTATTTCAGATATAAGTAGGGTATAATGCAAGATTTGGTTGAAAGGTCAATTTCAAAAGTAAATAATTTGCTTCATACAACAAACCGGACCAAATTTCCATTTTCTCAAATATGTATTTGTAAGTGCTCAATATAAACGTAATTCGGAGAAAGATAGCACATTTATGAATCATTAGAATTTTCCATAAGAATTTGAATATTATAAAACATATAACAACGGCAACAGAATACCGAAATAACAAAGCAAAATATTAAATAATCATAGGAAGATTTCCAATAAGTACGTTCTGTCATGCAATTGTGTTAGTCTCGTGCGAAGCTGGTTGTTGAAACAACTCTCGTAAATACTATCATAAAACAAACAACTAAAAATTTAGATATAGATCTGACACTCATTCGAAGAAAATGGTTTTAATTGAAGGTGGAGAAGTAGAGAAAAGGACGTCGTCAGAGCATGAAGCTGATCACATTCAATGGTTAAAGAAAAATATTGAAATCTATCAAGAAAGGATGCATAACCTGGAAAGGAATGTCGGTGACATGAAGCGATCAAAAGCTCGTATAAGTGCAAAACACAGACAAGTAAGACACACACACACACACACACACACACACACACATATATATATATATATATATATATATATATATAA
>MJUU01020962.1:6144-21995 GCA_002080025.1 Modiolus philippinarum | reverse complement strand
TATATATATATATATATATAATTAAAAGAAACACATGACAAAGAAGGGTTCCAGAAAAAAAGGGGGTTCCTGTCACGGAACAGATGTTCCATAGTAAGATTTGTTACAAATAGACAAAATATTATAGAATATGTTTTCCAACGGAGTAAATGTTATAGTATTTGTTCCTGGCGGAATAAAAATTATATGGTAATTGTTCCAAAGGAGAGAAATATTAGGTCAATGGTTATTCCAAAGTAACTTCTGTTACGTTGACATTTCAATGAAAAAAAAACAAGAAAAGGGGGTTCATTTTTACAAAAAGAAGGGGTGTCGTCTAACAACGGACCTACCCCCCGTATCCGCCAATTGGCAAGTTGTGTATATAGGAACCACCGATGCAGGTTGTTCATAGATGAGGTTCCAGAAAAAAGGGACTCCAGGTAACTTTATCCCGATTTTTTGTGAGTTAAGACAAAGTTGTGCACGAAATTTAAATAAAATCCAGGATGAGGGATTCCATTTTCAGAAAAGGGGTGTCCACCCATGGATCCCCCTCTCCGTATCTGCAAATAGGCAGGTTGTTTATATCACAAATAAGCGCAAATTAATTTACAATAATTTAATGAAGGAATATATTTTTGTACAATGTCAATAGTTTTGAACAAAGGGATGCCCGACCACGTCTAGAAAAAGGGGTTTCCAATAAAAACATGGGCGAGATCAAGTGTATTTGTAACAAAGGGATGCCCGGCAATGACATGATGTGCTTTTTTGTATGTGATTTTTGAAAGTATTTCCCATAATATCAGATTGTGTATTGCAAAATAATCCAATTTCACATTCTCATTTCATCAAATCACAATTACGCTATTTTCAGCACTATTAAAACGTTAATAACAGTATTGAGCATGCAAGAAAGCTTATAAGCATCGGAAAGGAAACGATTACCACAATCAGTTATTTTCCACACAAATTCGCGATTTAAAAACAAATGATTGTTTTCAAGACAAATTCAGGAAGAACAAATTAATAAAGTAACTACTATTCCTAATATTATTTTTAAAAAAATTCCAAAACTACATGTTATGCCCTTTTCATTAATGAAAATTGTATGATAATCGACCCCGAAATAAATTCTGTGAATTTTTTAAACGAGGTATTTTAACAAGAAATGAACAGGTAAATTTTACTTGTGGAATTACATTTGAGCATAAATGTAGCTGGGCCATTTACTAATGCAACAGTAAAGAATAGGTCAGGGTAAGAATGTGTTGCCTTTCTTAATTAAACGGTCATTCTTTGGAGGAATTTCTTTAAATTTTGTTCGCCCCTTTTGTCCTCCCATTTTTTGTCATTTGAAAAAAAATCAAAGTGATGAATGTGAGAAAAACTTTATTTTCAGAAGATCTATGTCATTTCCTGCAAAAACTAACATAATTTACCTGTTAAAGAGAGAAAGAAAAATATTTCTCTGATTTTGATTCCAAAATTTTATTACTCTGTTAATTACAAATGTATTAAAACAATTTCGTAATTTCCATAAACATTATTGATATGAGTTCCATGAAGTTTGAACTTCCTTCCGGTGCGCGCTGCGCGCGCTTTATCTTACATATTGAAAAATAGAAGCACATTGTGTCATGACAACTACATAATTGTTCCAGCAGACAAGGCCAATAACAACATCACATTTGTCGGCAAAAGACACTACCTTGACTGCTTGATGAAAGAGATGGGTATTGACAATTCATTTGGCAACCCAACTTACACACTTTGTACGATTCCAAAGGAGGACATCCTCAACAATCACAAATCAATCTTAGCTTCCTTTGGTATAAATGTAAGTAACGAAAACAACAACCTTCCTTCAATCTATTGGATACCAAAACTCCACAAATGTCCTTACAAAGAAAGGTATATTGCTGGGTCTTCCAAATGCACTACAAAACCCCTTTCAAAGCTCTTAACTTCATTACTCACCGCAGTCAAAGATGGCCTAAAGATTTACTGTGAAAAAACATACTCAAAAAGCGGAGTTAATCAAATGTGGATTCTCAAGAACTCTAAGGATTTATTAGAATATCTGTCTTCAACGGAACTAAATTTTTGCAACAGTTTTAAAACATTTGATTTTTCAACACTTTACACCACTCCGCCACATGGCAAATTGAAATCAGCACTCCGCGATCTCATTCATCAGTCTTTCTACACCAAAAAAGGTGAAAAAAGATACTCATATTTGATATTGGGTAAAGGAAAAGCATATTTTGTCAAACACCACAGTGATTCAACTAAAAAGTATACTGAGGAGGATGTGATTGCTATGCTAGAATTTCTAATTGACAATATATTTGTCGAATTTGGAGGACACGTTTTCCAACAGACAATCGGTATACCAATGGGGACTAATTGCGCGCCATTTCTGGCAGATTTTTTTTTATATTCGTATGAAGCAAATTCATACAAGAGCTTGTCCAGAAGAAAGAGAAAAATCTTGCCAGGTCCTTTAATTTCAGTTTCCGTTACATAGATGATGTTTTATCTTTAAACAATCCTCGATTTAAGGATAATCTACATCTCATCTACCCCAATGAACTGGAAATTAAAGAAACAACTGATTCACCAACATCAGCATCATACCTGGACCTTTACCTTTTTATCGACAAATCGGGTCAGTTAAAATCCAAACTTTATGACAAACGTGATGATTTTGACTTTCCAATTGTGAACTTCCCATTCTTGAGAAGTAATATACCCACATCTCCAGCATATGGAATCTACATTTCACAGCTCATTCGGTACTGTCGTGCATGTAATGTGTATGTTGATTTCATCAACAGAGCAAAATTACTATCTCAAAAGCTACTTAGCCAGGGTTATGTTCAATCACTGTTACTTTTATCACTAAAAAGGTTTTATGGTCGTCATCACGAATTGACTGATCGCTACAATTTGTCTGTATCACAAATGAAGATGGACATATTTCAATAGACCCCAAGATATTACTGGATTGACACTTACCGAATTTGACATTACACCGGACTTTTCACTTGCAGTGTGACGGATGTCACATGTGAAGCAGGTCATGCTTGCCCTTCCGGAGCACCTGATGACACTCCTGTTTTTTAAGGGGTTCACACTGTAAGTGCCTTATTTTTGTGCCGTTTGTTTTATGCACTGTTTGTTACGTCTTCGTCATTTACGTTTTCTGTCTGTATGTAATCATTATATTGCCATGTATTCTGGATATACGCTTTTTGGCTCTTGCTTCGGTATTCATTTGGAAATTTATTCTTAGTATTTATGGGGGTAACGTCCCCTATCACGTACAATCACAAATTAGTAATATTCATTTCAAAAAGCAATAAAAGTTTTATGTGGCCCAAACAGGTTATCAAGATATGATACCGATTGAGAAAGGCGCCTGAATATCTTATTCAATTTAGTCTGTAACGCAAGGCTAAAAAAAAAGAAATCCAGACGTTTTCCTTTCTGTTTCCATAACAAGAATGTTGCCACCTTGCTAGAAATTTTTTGAAAAAATTATTAATAATTATCTACCGATATAAACTGATTATTATAAAAAGAAGTTATTTAAATATTAGCGCCATGAAAAATATCAGTGTCTTTAGCTTCAATAAATAATGCGAAATTGGTGAATTTATAAGCTAAGTGGCAATATATAAACACATTAACATTTTACAGCTTCCCCGTGATCCAGTACTAATATACTAGCCCAGTGTCGAAATTTTATTCATTTTATGTTATTCGTTTCCTTGTGGTCGTGCCATTTAAATCCATTGCATCTAGTGGGTATACGGATTAATAGTATGCGATCAAAAATGTTGAAATGTAGAGTGACAGTACGGTTTTAAATGTTTTAAATCCAAACATTTAGATTTTATCTGCACTGAAGAGACATAATTGTCGAAATGCGCATATGCAGAATAAAAATTCCTAGTAACTTCGGTATTTAGTTATTTGTCTCACACACATGCGTAAATCAACTTTAATAATCTCCGTAAATATTGAGTTTCAAACATTCTTAATATATTCACCAGCAATTTGAAAAGAAAACATTTTTGTTTTAATGTTATGACGCGACCTTTTTTTTCATTTTCTAGCTGCTAATGAAATCGATAAAAAAAAGTACAAGAAGTCATACACCCCTAAATTTTGGTAACTTCATTACAAAATACGCATTATCTTATATGACATCAAAATCAATAGTGTAAGCTTTATCTAAACAATTTCTTAGTTTTGAAATGCAAAAAGATGAGAGTGTGTGCATTTATAATTTGAAATGCATATATGTTACATTTTGTCATTTTTTTCAGACTAATGAATAAAGCACTTTTCAAAATAAAGATTAAATCTACTGTATATCAAACTTCATTTTAATTGAGAAAAGAGTACACAATAAGTTAAGTAGATTAAAAGGATTAAGTTCTCGTCTATGCAATATTTTCATAAAATTACTATTGTTTCGGAGGATAGAAATAGTTGAATCTATAAATTTACTATGAAATTTGTTAAGAAAATAAAAGACTTTGAACATTTTTCTATTGCTTAGTTCAAGTTTTTGAGAGAAGGCTGAAATAAAGGTACCGATTTTAATATAGTAAATGCCCGGGAGTGAAAGTCATATTCAGATTTTTGCAAACCAAATTTATTCTATTTTCATACTTTCAATTTTAAAACGAGGCAAACCGGAAACGGGCGTTGCTAGGTAAAACAACCGGTTGTTATGGAGGTACATGTATCAAGTATGCAGAGTCTAATTTGAAATTTTCTTAAGGATATGAATGCATTTTGAAATCTATTAAACTATTAAAAGCGTACGAGTCCACGTTCTATACGACTGCACTTGTAGTTACTTTACGCCTTAATTAGTTTAGGGAAAACATTTGCATGCTAGTAAAAGATTTGTTTCTCCCTAAATTTGACCGTCAGGCTCTTTTCTAACGACAATTTTGTGGATATCTATTCGAATTCGAAAGAGGGGCGGATATCACCAAAACTAGGAATAAAACCACTATATTTAAACAAATCTTTATCAAGATTCAAAATATATTGGATAATATTTTTATGTGTTCGTTTTTCTGTCGATTTAGCTATTACTATTGATTTTTCGCCCAGTACTTCGATTGTTTCGTCATTTTACACAATACTCAATTTGCTTAGACAAATATTGCGGTTTATGTATCTGTAACAATATTACACTTCTTTAATTGAGATAAAAGGGCTTATTATATTTTGAGTGATAAATATGACACTGTTTGAATGAGTTATAATTCTCGGTTCATATTCTATTTTTTTCCAATTGATTCAAATTTTACAGTTCTTCAAATGATATATTTACAGGTCATGTTTGCATTTTACACCAAGAATTTTACAATTATAAAACTTTTTACCCCGTTTTTTTTACACATTACGTAACTCGGAAACTCTTTTAAATGTTGTCACGAATATCTTCCGTCTTGTCAGACAGATGAAAGCCCTATACAATAACTCTCAGCTAGAACTACACATTCACCTCCGTTGTATATACGGTTGCCAAAATTATGGTGACAGTGTGTTTTCAGCATAATATCATTTACATTTTTCATTAAAGAAACACAAATGCTATTAATATAAAAGTCATATTCTGTTTTTCTGATTTTTTACAAATTAAGATTAAGCAGTCATCAAATCAATTGAAAGTGAGTGATCATCTAGAGCTGATTCGTGCTAAACAAAAATTCAAAAGAATAAAGGAAGAATGTGATACAACAAAAAAACAGCTTCAGTGTTACCAGACAGCTTTACAGAGTCAAGGACAACCTACAGAGGTAATTAGGGGTTTGATTAGTACATTGATAAAACAGCTTCAGTATTACAAGACAACTTTACAAAGCCAAGGACAACCTACAGAGGTAATTAGGGGTTTGATTAGTACATCAATTAAACAGCTTCAGTGTTACCAGACAACTTTACAGAGCCAAGGACAACCTACAGAGGTACTTAGAGGTTTCATTAGTACATTGATTAAACAGCTTCAGTGTTACCAAACAGCTTAACAGAGTCAAGGACAACCTACAGAGGTAATAAGGGGTTTGATTAGTACATCAATTAAACAGCTTCAGTGTTACAAGACAAATTTACAGAGTCAAGGACAATCTGCAGAGGTAATTAGGGGTTTGATTAGAACATCAATTAAACAGCTTCAGTGTTACCAGACAGCTTTACAGAGTCAAGGAAACCCTACAGAGGTAATTACTGGTTTGATTAGTACATTGATTAAACAACTTCAGTGTTACCTGACAACTTTACAGAGTCAAGGACAACCAACAGAGGTAATTAGGGGTTTGATTAGTACATCAATCAAAAACAGCTTCACTGTTACCAGACACCTTTACAGAGTCAACGACAATCTGCAGAGGTAATTAGGGGTTTGATTAGTACATTGATTAAACAACTTCAGTGTTACCAGACAACTTTACAGAGTCAAGCACAACCTACAGAGGTAATTAGGGGTTTGATTAGTACAGTGATTAAACAGCTTCAGTGTTACCAGACAATTTTACAGAGTCAAGGACAACTACAGAGGTAATTCGGGGTTTGATTAGTACAATAATTAAACAGCTGCAGTGTTAACAGACAGCTTCACAGGGTCAAGGACAATCAACAGAGGTTAATAGGGGTTTGATTAGTGCATTAATCAAACTGCTTCAGTGTTAACAGACAGCTTCACAGGGTCAAGGACAATCTACAGAGGTAATTAGGGGATTGATAAGTACATTGATAAAACAGCTTTAGTGTAACAAGACAACTTTACAGAGCAAAGGACAACCTACAGAGGTAATTAGGGGTTTGATTAGTACATCAATTAAACAGCTTCAGTGTTACCAGACAACTTTACAGAGCCAAGGACAACCTACAGAGGTACTTAGAGGTTTGATTAGTACATTGATTAAACAGCTTAAGTGTTACCAAACAGCTTAACAGAGTCAAGGACAACCTACAGAGGTAATAAGGGGTTTGATTAGTACATCAATTAAACAGCTTCAGTGTTACAAGACAACTTTACAGAGTCAAGGACAATCTGCAGAGGTATTTAGGGATTTGATTAGAACATCAATTAAACAGCTTCAGTGTTACCAGACAGCTTTACAGAGTCAAGGAAACCCTACAGAGGTAATTAGTGGTTTGATTAGTACATTGATTAAACAACTTCAGTGTTACCAGACAGCTTTACAGAGTCAAGGACAACCTACAGAGGTAATTATGGGTTTGATTGGTACATTCATTAAACAACTTCAGTGTTACCAGACAGCTTTACAGAGCCAAGGACAACCTACAGAGGATATAAGGGGTTTGATTAGTACATTGATTAAACAGCTTCAGTGTTGTTACAAGATAGCTTCACAGAGTCAAGGACAACCTACAGAGGTAATTAGGGGTTTGATTAGTACATTGATTAAACAACTTCAGTGTTACCAGACAACTTTAAAGAGTCAAGGACAACCAACAGAGGTAATTAGGGGTTTGATTAGTACATTGATTAAACAACTGCAGTGTTACCAGACAACTTTACAGAGTCAAGGATAACCTACAGAAGTAATTGGGGGTTTGATTAGTACATTGATTAAACAGCTTCAGTGTTACCAAACAGCTTTACAGAGTCAAGGACAACCTACAGAGATGATTAGGGGTTTGATTAGTACATTGATTAAACAGCTTCAGTGTTACCAGACATTTTTACAGAGTCAAGCACAACCTACAGAGTTAATTGGGGGTTTGATTAGTACAGTGATTAAACAGCTTCAGTGTTACCAGACAATTTTACAGAGTCAAGGACAACCTACAGAGGTAATTAGGGGTTTGATTAGTACAGTGATTAAACAGCTACAGTGTTACCAGACAACTTTACACAGCCAAGGACAACCTACAGAGGTAATTAGGGGTTTGATTAGTACATTAATTAAACAGTTTCAGTATTACCAGACAGCTTTACACAGTCAAGGACAATCAACAGAGGTTAATAGGGGTTTGATTAGTGCATTGATTAAACTGCTTCAGTGTTAACAGACAGCTTCACAGGGTCAAGGACAATCTATAGAGGTAATTAGGGGATTGATTAGTACATTGATTAAACAGCTTCAGTGTTACCAGACAACTTTACAGAGTCAAGGACAACCTACAGAGGTAATTAGGGGTTTGATTAGTACATTGATTAAACAGCTTCAGTGTTGTTAGAAGATAGCTTCAAAGAGTCAAGGACAACCTACAGAGGAAATTAGGGGTTTGATTAGTACATTGATTAAACAACTTCAGTGTTACCAGACAACTTTACAGAGTCAAGAACAACCTACAGAGGTAATTAGGGGTTTGATAAGTACATTGATTAAACAGCTTCAGTGTTACAAGACAACTTTACAGAGCCAAGGACAACCTACAGAGGTAATTAAGGGTTTGATTAGTACATTGATTAAACAGCTTCGGTGTTACCAGACAGCCTTACAGAGTCAAGGACAATCTACAGAGGTAATTAGGGGTTTGATTAGTACATTGATTAGACAGCTTCAGTGTTACCAGACAGCATTACAGAGTCAAGGACAATCTACAGAGGTTATTAGGGTTTGATTAGTACATTGATTAAACAGCTTCAGTGTTACCAGATAACTTTACAGAGTCAAGGACAACCTACAGAGGTAATTAGGAATTGGATTTGTACACGGAAGAGAAGTTCACTTATAATAAAGTCCTATTTTCCTGTACACAGATTCATTGTAACAATTCTAACTAGGTGTTATAATTTTATATTCACATAAAAATTCGCTTCGCTTAACTACAATCTAGCATACAACAACTTCAACATCAATAAAGCAAGACTTCTCGTAAATTTTTTTGGTGATGAAATGATAAATCCTGTATATGTTTTGAAGTCAATTTAAAAAGGAACAATCGTTCATATGTTCTGTAAAACGGCGAAAAAAAACATAAACCTATAAATTTATGGTAATATTCAGTTATAGAGAGATACAACTATATAGATTAGCAATGAAGTCCGCTCAAACCTGTGTTAGGAACGGCCTTGAGCTTAGGTTGAGGAATGAGCAAAGCCCATTATTGAATGCCTTATGATGACTTCGAAATGAAGAACAACAATAAAAGCATTGTTGCATTGCTTTGTTTTGCCAGGTTTTGGTGGTTTCTTTGTCTAATGAGCATTTTTTTAAATATATCGACGGAAAAATATACTGTTTTACTTTAAAGCAATCTTTTTACTATCCTATACAAGAAAAATCAATTCGAATTGAAAGAACGTTGAAAATGTTGTATAAAGGTCTTTCTGTGCGTTCATGATTTTTGTCAAGTACAACTACTTCATGATCTGTTGGATTTCAGTAAAGAAGTTGTTGTAAACAAATGAAAATATGCATGTAAATATGACATGTTTTATAATGTAATGGATAACAACGCATAATACCTAGAAAGTTTATAATTGATAATTTATAATTTAAAATACCCAGGATAATTTTTATAATCACTGTCAAACCTTTGATTTTTCTACTCTTTATACTACCCTGCCACACTATAAACTTAAAAGAGTAATTTCGAATTTTTTGAAACATCAATGTTTCTGCTCTAAAAACGGAGAACGCAGATACACTTATTTAGTAGTAGGGAAAGACAAAACACATTTTGTAAAGAACCAGACCGAGTCAAACAAGAAGTACACCAGATCTATCCCAATGAGCTTGAAATTAAAGAGACTACTGATACATCTACTTCGGCTTCGTATTTAGATCTTTTAAGTTACAATGACGAAAATGGACGTTTGAAATAAAAGCTGTATGACAAACGTGATGATTTTAACTTCCCAATTGTGAACTTTCCCTTTCTGAGCAGCAATATACCTACCCCTCCAATCTATGGAGTGTACATTTTACAGTTGATTCGTTACTGTCGAGCATGCAGTTTATACAGTGACTTTTCAATCAGAGCAAAAACACTGTCCCAAAAGCTGTTTAGTCAGGGATTTGTTCAACCTTTGTTACTTTCATCCCTTCAGAAATTCTATAGCCGTCACCATGACATCATTGACAGATTTGACATGTCTGTGTCCCAAATGAAAACGGGCATTTTCAGTTAGATTTTAAAATTTTACATCTTCACGGATTAGACATAACCGGATTTGACTCAACCCTGGATGGACTCACTGATAGTGTGACGGGTGCCGCTAGCGGAACAGGACATGCTTACCCATCCGGAGCATCTAATGTCACTCCTGGTTTTTATGAGATTTCACACTGTCAGAACTTTAGTTTTTCGTGTTGTCTTATATATCATACAGTAAAATTTTAGTTTCGTCTTCGTCAGTGATGTTTGTGCTACCTACTTGTCCTTGTGATTGTTTTAATACTATAGAGATTTACAAAACGCTTCTCAAAATTTCACCATGGTACTGTTTGAGGGTTAGAGGAGTAACATGTACCATGGATTTCATTGGTTATTTGTGTAAGGGTTAGAAAATGACATTAACCAATCCGCCACCAAACAGACCTTTCAAAACACTATATGCCTCACTGACAGTGTGACGGGTGTAGCTAGTGGGGCAGGCCATGCTTACCCTCCCGGAGCACCTGATGTTACTCCCGGTTTTCATGGGAGTTCAAACTATAAGTGCCTTAGTTCTTAATGTTATCTTTTTATTTCCGTGCATTGTAGCTGTCTCACGTCCTTGTTTTGTGTTTGTTTTTATCTGTTACCGTTTTTGCCATGTCTTTGGACTTCGATTTTTGTAGTCATCGCTTCCCTTGTTCCTTCGGTATTCTAGTGCCGTTGTTTAATACAGATTTTTGAAAACATTTTTAAAAAGTGCAGTCTATCACCACTGCGGCGTGAGTTTGCACCCGCTTCGAGCATTACAAAAAGTGTATTCGACTTACAAGCGTATATGATATGGTATGTCAGTAACCTGCCAAAGGTCGGTGGTTCTCTTCGGTCACTACGGCTTTTTTCATTAAAACTGACCGTCATAAAATAGCTTAAATACTACTAAATGTGACATTAAATCCGAAGTCAATCAGTCTAAATTTATATATCGTTGAATTGCTTGATTTAGTATATAATGTCTATGAGCAAAATATTCATTGAAAACTAAGGAGTAAAACTCTGACCTGAGCTGATTTTGGCTTAACATTCAGATCATATGAAGAGCAGTGAAGAGACATTAGTTGTCGAAATGCTAATATACATTAACCTTATTCACAGTAACTTCGGTATTAAGTTATTTCTCACTACTGGGTCGGTGCCTCTTTTGGTTGACTGTTTGTCTCCGCGGGTATACACTAGTGCAGTATTCAGTTCTTCGTTGTTGACCCTAGAGCCGATTCTATTTAAAACCTTACAATATCTAAATTTTTTGTAAATGTTGAAAACTAAGGAGTATCTCCTTCATGCAAATCTCTGTCCTGACCTGATTTTGGCTTTACATTGAGATTATTATTGGTAAATTGTTCTTTATCAGTTTTTAAACATCTTTTAGCTTTTATACATATTTTGGTGTATATATTTTAATGCTTTGATTTTACCTGCACTGGAGAGACATTAGTTGTCGAAATGCGCATACGCAGAACAAAATTCACAGTAACTTCGGTATTTTGTTACTTGTATTTAGATTGTCTCTATTTTAGAAAAAAAAATCTTTAAGGTGTGTCATACTTCAGGTTTAAACTCAACAACGAGCATACTAACCTTTCATTGTATTTAGCTCATTTTTTTCTATTAACCTTCTATTAGATTGACACGTTAATTTGATTTTCTTGAAATCCTAGACCAGAAGAGTAACCCATCGTAAACAAATAAACAACATAGTATTACCTCTTTCCGATTTAAATGATCAATCGATAGGACAATTTTTAGTGAACAAAAATCATAATGAATAAATTAAATTTTTCTTTGATAGAAAGATGATCCGTTTGATAAAGGTAAAGATAAAACAGGTAATTATGATATATGTTTTAGCAGTTTCTTTCGACATCCCTAGAATATATCATTATTGATTGTATGGTCCTGATAAATCCTACAAAATGTAAAGCAATGGCTTTTTTATCTTTATGTTAATACTTTTATATCAAATGAAAAAAAAAATAAATAATAGGTCTGATTCATAACCACACATATCATTTTCTTATTCATATAAAATACCTCATTTTGATTATTGTCGTGCATATTGTGGAAATCTATTGCAAAAGGGGATGAAAAGCTCAATAGACACCACATAGTTACAATAGATTAGATTAGATTTTAGATTTTATCTGCACTGAAGAGACATAAGTTGTCGAAATGCGCAAATGCAGAAACTGAATTCACTGTAACTTCGGTATGTACTTATAGTTATAATAGAAGATGAAAGATTAGTCATTAAATTAGCTTATAATGTAACTCTTGCTATTGTTTTAGCAGATGACTTATGCCCAAAGCTTTCATTTAATGTAAAGGTATTGAAATATAATTAGTGCTTCACATTTTTGTATCAAAAAAAATATTTTTTTATATATTTTCTGTCATTTCACAGGATAAGCTTCATATTTTTCTGAGCACTTTCTTTCAATCAATATCTTTCTTAAGTTGATATCCAAATCATTTTTTAAAGTTGTGGATTTATTTCTGCTTCCTGTATCTGTTCTTATGTCATTGATTTTCTGTGTTCTCGTTTTGACCGTGATTTTTGTAAACACCCATCCTTTGTTTTCTTCTGTGTTCTACTGCCGTTGTTGCATCAGTGCTTCTTAAGGTAGATCGGTAGTCTTCCGCCCTTTTGAATTTGTTATCTATACTGTTTTGGTATTATCTGCTTTTTAATATGCAAATATTTTTATTTGTAATGTATCAATATATATTAAATCAAGGACATAAAAAGCAAAATACCTACATTAATTTAATTTTACATGTATTTATCTAATAAGATGAGGTATGGTAATTTGCTAATAAAATATTTTGGAATACAATATTTGAAAAAGGGAGATAATCCGATAAAAATATTTAATATAGATATCACTTTGAAAATTCAAATTTTACAAATTATGTGGAAAACAAAGTCTGTGACCCCCCATTTTCCTTTCTATTTTTGAAAGTATGTTCAAAGGGCTAACATATGAATAAATTTTGTTGAAAACTAAGGAGTATCTCCCTCATGCACAGCTCTGTCCTTAGCTGATTTTGGCTTTACTTTTAGATCATATTGGGCATTTGTTCTCTATCAGTTTTTTTAACATATTTTATTTTATTGTCTTCCAAACGTTTAGATTTTATCTGCACTGAAGAGACATAAGTTGTCGAAATGCGCATATGCAGAATGTAAATTTACAGTAACTTCGGTATTTAGTTATTAGAAAGAAATCTATGGAATAGTTTTAAAGAAAAACGACAAAATAGCGGTTTTCCCTATATATTCATTGGAACTATTTGATTATTTTGATATCAGTTATTTTAAAAACAAGCATGGTGACCCCACTTTTTTATTTTTTTTTATTTCAATGCTTATAATAAGGAAACTTTCCTGAGAAAATAATGAAGATCTATGGAAAACCATTTGTAGTACCCATCTAACTTAAATGTAAAGTAGAATCATCTGCAGAAGTTCAAAGAAGAATAACTTTATCACTTCGCATCAATGATGTCCAGAGTATTTGTTGCAGTTTTTTTTTATTTCGGATTATAGGACTGCAATATTAGTAAACCATTCTCCCTCGTAGTGTGCCAGAAATATTGAAATGTACAGCTATCAGCAATTTAACCTGAATGAAAAATACCTTCATTACATAAAGTAATCAACAGTAGACCATTGATTAATATTTTTTATATTTCGAATACAATTTGTCAGTGTTAAAAAGACAAATCCTGTTCATTGTAGAACCTTAAAAATGTATCTGTACAAGTAGCATATGAGCATCGTTCAAGTCGCATTTGTCGAGGAGCAAGAAGAGCAGGCGGAAGTATGACGTCATAGGTCACGTGACCGGAAGTATGACGTCACCGGAAGTCACGTGATCGGAAGTATCACGTCACCGGAAGTCACTTGACCGGAAGTGTGACGTCACCGGAAGTGACGTCAACGGAAGTGGCATCACCGGAAATCACGTTAACCGGAAGTATGACGTCAACGGAAGTGAGTATAACTTTTAGCTTTTTACTGCGTAAAAAAGGGTGTGAACGGTCCCATATTCTACTAGAGTTATCATTCGTTTCCCGTACAATTTATATATCAATCTGGGGTAACTTGGCGCTCCTACAGCGATTGGTGAAGTTTTCAAGTCTCTTTCTCTTACCGTTTGGAAAATAGTGGTACCCGAAAATTCGGGAATGGACCAAAATGCAATTTTTTCTAAGTCGAGTACTATTAACATGTTATATATGTTTTCGGGGTAACTTTGATCATCTCAATCGATTCGTGACATGTATTAAGTCATATCTCTAATATTTCGGGTGTTATGAGGGGTCCAAAATTTCGGAAAAGACCCAAATTTCAATTTTTCCAAAGTCAAGTTCTATAGGGATGTTATATATGTTTTCGGGGTAACTTTGATCATCTAAATCGAATAGTGACATTTGTTAAGCCCTATCACTTATATTTGGGGTGTAATGAGGGGTCCAAAATTTGGTGAATGGTCCAAAATACAAATTTTCCTAAGTCAAGAACTATAGGGATGTTATATATGTTTTCGGAGTAACTTTGATCATCTAAATCGAATAGTCACATTTGTTAAGCTCCTTCTCTTATAGTATGGCTATTAGAGTCCCCAAATTTTGACAGAGGTTCATTCAATTAACCGCCTAAATGACAGGATGTGATCACTAGATTTCCTATTCTACGTCTATCCTTCGAACTGAGCAGACGTAAAAAGAAGGAAGGCATTACACAGTGATACATAACAAAGTTCCAGGAACTAAACAGAGGCACTCAATGAAAACAGCAAGACTGTACAAGATGTCCAGAACTGCCCCTTATTGTCAGACTGAGAGAAGCCAACCACTGAGACGATTGGAAACAGCAAGACTCTACAAGATGTCCAGAATTGCGCCTTATTGTCAGACTGAGAGAAGCCAACCTATGAGACGATTGGAAACAGCAAGACTCTACAAGATGTCCAGAATTGCGCCTTATTGTCAGACCGAGAGAAGAAGTCAACCACTTAGACGAAACTGCGGAATATGCCAACCAAACCTTTAGTAGACGACACATAAATATACATAGAATCAAGCCCAACACGTTTCGTTGTGAAGAATATGGACAGAAAAGATGTGTTATTTAGTCACCAACGTACCAAACATCAAAGTCTAGAAGACGCTCAAGTCCAAACTAACAACATGAATGGCTATACCATCGCACTGAAAATAGAACCCAACGAACCAATGAACAGCTTGTTTGAAACAGTACAAATCCCGAACCAAGAAGATGCAGAAAAAATCAGCATCCATTTGAATGGACTTTAACTCCAGATGCAATGTAAAAACTGCACGTGGATCTCCGACCCGTGCCTGTCTCATGACGGAGAAAATAAATAATGAAACTGATAATTACTTTGTTATTCTAATTTGCCCTCGATTCATATCACTAATCTGATTAAACCCTTTCCGATATAACGCCCAGTACTTTAGGAAAAGTAACAAAAATTCCGAAACCCACGAACAGTAACAATATCCCAAATTGGAGAACAGCAGCAGCAGAAACAGCATTATTCTCAATTTCAACAGCAGCAGCAGCAGCAGCATTATTCCCAGACCCCCGAGCAGCAGCAGCAGCAGCCATATATGAAGACGCTTGAGCAGCAGCAGCAGCAGCAATTTATTAAGATCCAAGAGCAGCAGCAGCAGCAGCA
>MJUU01020961.1:133872-144521 GCA_002080025.1 Modiolus philippinarum | reverse complement strand
CACAGTGTGTGGAAGTTTTAAAAACAAGTAGTAGTTAAAATATTGTTAGATAAAAGAAAAGGGGGGAGGCTGATTCAATTGTTTCCCTATCAATATTTTTTTTTATTTATTCATTCTTTTATTTATTTTGTTTATTTATCTATTTGTTTGTTGACCATTTGAACTACACAATGGGTAATTCAGCGTTGAAATTGATTGGAAAAGGAAATTTCGACCATTAAAGGGTACTCATTTGTATTTGGACGGACACTTTGGTCTGAGCGCGCAGCGCTCAGACCCGCAATTATAAAGCGCAAAATTTGCACATAAAATGAAAGACAATTGAAAGCGCTTTTAAATGAACCTATTTTTACAAGGATCCGTTGAGAAATAAAGAAGTTATCAACGTTTGAAATTCGCAAATTTTAGTTGGTAAAGTTAAACACATTCCATTTAATTTTGAGAAATTCCATTTTCTGTCTCAAACATGAGCTTTTCTGACATTAGGCTAAAATTTTAGCGCTTGGAATAATGCAAAACTGCAATGACTGTCTAAGTATGGAAAATTCGGACCTAAGATGATGCAACGGATTCCATGAAGAGTTTCTGCTGAAAATGCATTAAATTCGTCTAAAATTATGTCGATAGTCCACTTTTCAAGAATTGCTAAATGTTTAGCTCCTGCAAATTGTTAAAAAAGTTCAGATTTGAGACAAGAAGTGGAATTTCTCAAAACTAAATGGAATGTGTTCGAAGTTCTTTTTGTACCAAGTGTACTTTTAATAAAGTTTAAATGTATTTTTTCAAAGGGGGATTTATCAATAAAAGACAATTCATCTACAGTTCTATTGTTTTTAGAGCTCTAATTTTGGCTCTATATATTTGTATATATGTATCCATCAAACAAATTTCTGAATTATATGTTAATATAGGTCGAATAAGCATTTCGAATAATTTACATGAAGCTTTTACAGGTTATTTACTAAAATTTGAGGTATAGGACTTTGTGGAAAACAGAACTTTTCTAGCCTTGTTTGCCAAGTCTTGACTACAGATAGTCAGATTTCCATTTCTAGAAATAACACAGCCCAAGTATTTGTATTCATTAACATTTTCTATTTGTTCACTTTTATATTTGATAAAAGATTTATCCACTTTACCTGGGTTGTTCTGAAAAATCATGGTTTTAGATTTATTAACGTTAACTGTCAATTGCCATTTGTCACCAATCAAATTAAATCTCTTATCAAAAAAATGTTTCTCGTTCTGTGTTTTGAATTCTTTTCATTAAGACCATCAGGCTCAAGCGTTTTTAATTTTCTCTTTTTTTCTCCTTTCTTCCTTGTCCCAGTTGAGTTCACTTCGATGATTTGAAATGTTAGCTCATCGAAAGAGTTCCAGTGTTTCTCAGATGTCGTGTGAGTGGACGATTCCTGTTGTTTCTGAAAAACGATCTGTGGTTGTTGAATCCGAGTTTAAAGTTGTCTTCAGTTTCTCCCACGTATTGGATTTTACATGCCCCGCATGTCAGGATATAATTAAATTTTTGATTTACAGTTAGAACTTGTAAATATTTTGTAACTTTTTTTTGTAACAGAGCTGCTGAAAGTGTTTCTGATATCAGCAGCTTTGCAATATAAACATCTTTTCATTCCACAGGGAATAAAGCAACCTTGATCTAACGTTTGTGCTTCATTCATAGTTGATGACACCAGTATGTCTTTCAAGTTTCTAAGTCTTTTGAATGAAACAACAGGGGGACAAGGGAATATTTTATGGAAGCTTCGGTCATTTTCGGCTCGGATCCAATGTTTTTTGACAATAGCATTTAGTGATCTTAGGTCAGGATGATAGGTTAAAAACAATCGGGATTCTCAATAGCTGATCCTTTTCTTTGTAGCGTAGGAGGCTGGTTCGGTCTACATTTCGTAATTTTTCGAATGATTCTTTTAGTAGGTGATTGTTATATCCCCGAGCTCTTTGTTTTTGTTGATTAGCTAACATTTCAAATCATAGAAGTGAATTCCAACTGGGACAAGGAAGAAAGGAGAAAAAAAAGGAGAAATTTTGGATGTTTCAATGTTTCAACAAAAGTTCACAACATCACGTTTGTCTCAAATGTCCATCTTCGTTAATGTATTACAAAAAATCCAAGTACGAAGCTAATGTAGGTGTATCAGTAGTCAAATTCATAGGGATAGATCAGGTGTAAATATTCCTTAAAATTTTGGATTATAATATACAAAGTCTATGAAGCGGGAACTGAAATTAAATGATTTAGCTAAATGTTTTTTTTTTTGTGTGTAAGTCTTTGTAAAAACTTGGTTTAATACCAATAAAGTAAAAGATCAATAAAAGAACGGCACGTTTGGTTTCAAAACTTAGAAATCAAACGCAATATATACAATTTGATTTAATATCAAAGACAGTTAAAATGGGGGGTGGGGGGATGGGGATGGTGGGGTGTGGGGGGGAGTCAGAATGCTTTGCTTAATGGCCTTTCAGCATTGAACGAATAAAACAGAAACTGAACGGACGCCTGTCCACTTTATGATACAGATATCAAATGCAACATAGCATTCCTTGTTAATCAAACCTGTATTTGATCTTGCACATAATCAAAAGAAAACTGATCTTGAATCGAAATAAAAAGAAATGTCACGAAAAAAAGTTTTTAATACATTCATCCAAACTTGCTTATTTAGTATTTCTACTTGTGTAATGTTAGTCCTCGAGGGTATTCACCAACATAGTAGTCAGTACTTCGGTCTTAACGCGAAACTGAAACTTGCAATATCTAAATTTTACAAAATTGTGTTTTAAACTAAAGGAATATCTTCCTCATGCATAACTCTGTCCTTGGCTGAATTTTGGCTTTTCTGTTTCAATATCTTTGGTTATTTGTTCCCTATCAGCTATTACACATTTTTCGGTTAATGGACTTCCAAATGTTTTTATTTGATCAGCACTGATGAGACATAAGTTGTTGTAATGCTTGTATGCAGAAAAAAAATACAGTAGAATATAAAAGATAACAGGGAAAACATAGCCACATGCCACAAAGTAAATAGGAACTGCACATTAAAAAAGATAACAGGGAAAACATAGCCACATGCCACAAAGTAAATAGGAACTGCACATTAAAAAAAGATAACAGAGAAAACATAGCCACATGCCACAAAGTAAATAGGAACTGCACATTAAAAAAGATAACAGGGAAAACATAGCCACATGCCACAAAGTAAATAGGAACTGCACATTAAAAAAGATAACAGGGAAAACATAGCCACATGTAAATAGGAACTGCACATTACAAAAGATAACAGGGAAAACATAGCCACATGCCACAAAGTAAATAGGAACTGCACATTAAAAAAGATAACAGGGAAAACATAGCCACATGCCACAAAGTAAATAGGAACTGCACATTAAAAAAGATAACAGGGAAAACATAGCCACATGCCACAAAAAAGATAACAGGGAAAACATAGCCACATGCCACAAAGTAAATAGGAACTGCACATTAAAAAAAAATAAAATACAAAAGACAAACGTAAACAACGATAGGAACGCGGGACAGCCGGACATGGTACCGGCACTAGCAAAAGCCAGCGGTAGGGTTAAACCGGTTTATGGGTACTCAAACCTCCCCTTTCCCTGTCCCGTTCCCTACAGTATAATAAACATACGAAGGTAGACTACTAACCCCATGACCACAATCTTGATTGTAGGAACTCCAACGAAAAAAAAATATTCGAATTAGATGAATATAACGGCGCAAAAATATAGTCATCTGCTTCAAAAATAAGATATTAAACTTCTCATCAAAAATTGCAGGTTAAGGATAAATTAACATTAAATAATTACATTTTGTCCACTTCCGGTATTGTTTTTTCTTCGCCATATACCTGCCCTAATTTATTTCGATTCTTATGTGAAAGAAAACGGAATTTTCCATTCTGAAGTGACCCGAGAGAAGGCGGATTTCCCATTTCCATTGCAGTCCGTGTCAATGACGCATTAAACAGTCCTATTGTGGTTACAATAAACCAAATAATTGCTTTCGGAACGCATTTAGCTGTAAAACACATAAAGCGATAGATAGTCTACGAATGGTTGATAATGATATCAAGTATTTAAAGATAAAACTGAATAATGTATAGTCGGTTGAAATATTATAACTTATTTAAGAAATAATTCATGGCAGGTATATGTTAATTGGAAATTTAACCATGGGCTGGGCCTTTATATTCAAATTTAACCCTGAGCGTTAATGAAAATAACCATATACTTGCCATGAATTATTTCGATTCTGATGTGAAAGAAAACGGAATTTTCCGTTCTGAAGCGACCAGAGCGAAAGCGGATTTCCCGTTTCCATTGCAGTCTGTGTCAATGACGTTACAATACACAATCTGACGTTTTCAAACAGATGCAAGTTCAAAATCCAAATCGAAAGCAAAACAATACACATTTACGTATCAAATGGCATTATTTAGTTTAAAAAATATGCTTAAAATTTATTTCCTTCACAAAATAAGACAAACAAAATCAAAAACATGGTTGTTTAACGTCCCTTTCGCTCTTATTCCGATACTATTTGCGCAGGTGCGAAATGTATGGTTATCGAGTAATATACTGGTTGACGTTTAAGTAAAGCCATGTTAGAATTTTGGCTATTCTACCCCTGACCACCATATGAGATATTTTAATGGCTAGTGTGGGGATTTGAAAAATATCGTTTTTTTAGCCTCAAATTAAAACAAGAAAAGAAATTGGAACCCCCTACCCCCACCCCCACACTCTCCGGAAATAACATTATAAAGTATTTGGTTTATTGAAACCTTAAGAGAAAAGAGAAAATTAGTTAAAATTATCTAGAGAAAGGAAAAAAAACCGAAGTAAAAGTTAAGACTGCCATGCACCTACGTGCATTCACTGATCTATTTGAAACTTGACTGTTGAAAAAATGTGTTGTAATTAAAATACGACAAGTAACGTGCGTCTTCATGCACCATGTAATAATTATGTATTTGTGCATTGAAAATTTATAATTCGTCAAATTGTGCTTACAAATTTCTTCGTTGGAGTACCTACTTGTCGGGTACATTTTGGATTTTGAAAATTCTATTGCAAGCCTATAACAGATTTTGGTACAAATATCTCGAACTCAATCAATAAATAATAAAGAATACAAAAATGAAAAATATACTAGGCAAAAAAAAGGGGGGGGGGAACGTTACACTAATATTTTATCAACACATTTTTTATATCAAGCAGTTGATACCAATTTCTCATAACATTTTCAAATCAACGATGTCAAATTTTCAACATTTAATGCCGTTTTCAACATTTCCGGTTTACCGTACACAGATAGTAACAAAAATCAAGTTCACACTTCAATATCTCATATGACCCCCTCTTGCGTTCTTAATTGTCTGGGCGTCCTTGTCGCATGCTGAAAAGTTTAGAGTCTTGATGAAGTCTTGTTGGATATTGTTCCACTCTCGGTTTCCTGTAAACAGTCATCAGAATAATACTCTGCGTCTTCGGCACACCTTCACCCTATCGTTACTAAACTTAAGATAAATCTTTGATTCATCGCTGAATAACACTTGCTGCCACGTCAGTCTATTCCATCTAACACGTACACGAGCCTATTCTAATCGTGCAGCCGTATGACGACGTGTCAGGGTCGGTCCTTTCGTAGCCAACGTGCTCTTAGACCAACCTGGCGTAGGCGATTATGCACCGTTTGAAAAGAAATTATGTTACGGTTTAGATGGAAGGTTCGGCGTGATGTAACAACTGCATTCACATTCCGGATATGCTTGTCATGACGTTACGTCTTTTCACGTGACCTACCGGTGCGAGGGCGATTATTTGGCGTGCCAGTACTTCGTAAACGGCACACCTTCACCCTATCGTTACTAAACTTAAGATAAATCTTTGATTCATCGCTGAATAACACTTGCTGCCACGTCAGTCTATTCCATCTAACACGTACACGAGCCTATTCTAATCGTGCAGCCGTATGACGACGTATCAGGGTCGGTCCTTTCGTAGCCGACGTGCTCTTAGACCAACCTGGCGTAGGCGATTATGCACCGTTTGAAGAGAAATTATGTTACGGATTGGCGTGATGTAACAACAGCATTCACATTCCGGATATGCCTGTCATGACGTTACGTCTTTTCACGTGACCTACCGGTGCGAGGGCGATTATTTGGCGTGCCAGTACTTCGTAAACGAGTGCTCAGTCTATAAATTGTTATTCAAGACACATTAAATTGATTCGCAACTCAAACCAGAGTCATTCCTGCATGGCCGTCACCATGATATCATTGACCGATATGACGTGTCTGTGTCCCAAATGAAAACGGACATTTTCAGCTAGATTTCACGTCTTCACGGATTTGACATTACCGGTTTAGACTCAACCCTGGATTGACTCACTGATAGTGTGACGGGTGCCGCTAGCGGAGCAGGACATGCTTACCCATCCGGAGCACCTGATGTCACTCCCTGTTTTTATGGGAGTTCACACTATCAGTACTTTAGTTTTTCGTGTTGTCTTGTATATCATTCTGTAAAATTTTAGTTTTGTCTTCGTCATAGATGTTTGTGCTACCGATTTGTCCTTGTGATTGTTTCAATGCTTTAGAGTAGAGATTTACAAAACGCTTTTCATAATTTCACCATGGTACCGTTTGAGGGTTAGAGAAGTAACATGTACCGTGGATTTCATTGGTTTTTGTCTAAGGGTTAGAAAATGACATTTACCAATCCGCTACCACGCAGACCTTTCAAAACATTTTATGCCTCACTGATAGTGTGACGGGTGGCGCTAGCGGGGCAGGACATGCTCACCCTTCCGGAGCACCTAATGTCACTCCCGGTTTTCATGGGAGTTCACACTATCAGTGCCTTAGTTTTTATTTCCTTGATTTTAGCTGTCTCACGTCCTTGTTTTGTCTTTGTTTTTCTCTGTTGCCGTTTTTGCCATGTCTTTGGATTTCGATTTTTGTAGTCTTCGCTTCCCTTGTTCCTTCGGTATTCTACTGCCGTTTTTCCAATGGCTTGTCCTCGCCCATTTTAACGTTGTGCAACTTTTTCAAATTTTCAAAGTGACATTTTGTTTACAATTGTGTACGACACAAACAATCACCCTTTAAACGAGTCAAGTGAACCTGAATACAGGTAGAAATTTAAAAAAAAACTTTATGTAAAAATTCGAATAATGACGTAACGTCATTTTCGATTTTGTAAAAAAGTGTCATGAGTTGAATATTTTCGATGATTAATGTCTAGGATTAGTTATGGTTTTTATTATATAGATCTTCTCCCGTGTATTTAGTGATCTACGTTCTATATATTAATCTTCCGAGACGTTTACTTATTAACAATGTTGTCAAAATCATTAGTTACGTCACTTCTTAGCGTGAAAGAAAGGAAAATAACTTTACAGTTTATTATCACTATTACCGTAGTCTATAAAATAATCAATTTTATCTTTCAGGCTTGTTAATTAACCATTCAGAAATGGATGTTTTTGGAAATGACACGTTTGCGACCATTTATTATTGGAATTCAATAAGTGCAGTCTTTAATGGGAGTATGGTATGTATTTAACCTGTTAGGAGAACACGAATAACCCACATTAATATTTCTCAATTTAAACCATTGATCTCTACTTCCATTAAACAAATCGTATTAATTCTGATACATATTGAACATATGATCTCTATATGCCACCAAGAACAACCACTTCTACACAATGGTACATTTATATACAGAAGTGCATCTATAATAGTCTGTTTCTGCAAATGGCAACTGTATGTATGGGTAGTAATTTTGACATCTTGCATATAATTGGTCGTTCATAAACTACAAATAGACAAAGTCACTACTTGTTGCTTTAATTAATTAAATATTCTCTCACAGTTGATGTGTTAGTTCTTTCCTGCAGTTGAATTGGGGGTTCTCTAAATCCAGTAACATATTTTTTTATAGAGGTGCATCGGTTAAATTTTGAGATTTACTGTTTATGATAAGGGGCGCTCTCAAAATGCCAGCCGAAGGTCTGTACCAAATTAAACAATTAGTCAACCATTCACTTTGCAATATACACATTGCTCATATTATCTTTATAAACATTGGCAATATGATATTTATATACATCAATTATATAATCTTTACTTCTACGAAAGTATTCCTTGTAGAGCTATTGTATTTATGCCTTTTACTGCTCTCTATGGTATTTTAGTTATATAACTTTTTAAAAATTTTCTTGAAAAGTAAAATCTAACTTCTGTCAAAAATATGTTTGCTTTAAAATCAAGTCAAATTTGAAACATATGTGTGTGTGTGTGTGGTAAATCATATGAATGACTGTTGCGCTATGGAGACTACATAACATTAGTGTTTGATAAGTAGCCATTTGCTGTCTAATTTGAAACCACAACAATTCACCAATGTCAGTCATATTGTTATGGGGATTCTGAATATTCCTACCTTGTTCTTGAAAATTGAGATTGCAAAACCCTTTCCAGCAGTTGGACTTGAACTCTCATCACTTAGGCAGAGAAGCATGTGACAATTACACCATGCAAACATAAGTTACAGTGGGTCCCATTTCAACGCTGCTACTTAATGCGACTACTGACATTTTAATCGAAATTTGAAAATATATTTATATAAAAGATAATAATAATAATAATAATAATAATAATAATAGCTTTATTTAAAGAGGGTAAACTTGTTTGGATCAAACCAATCTACCACAAGGCCCTCATAAACATATTTACAATACAAGTTAAAATAATATACAAAGAATAATTAGCATGATATACAAATACAATGACCATTCAAATAACATATACATTAAAATTAAGGAAGGAATCAAAAATACATTGACTTGTACATTCTCCTAAATTCAAGAACAGATCCCGCTGTTTGAACATTTACCGATAAACCATTCCAACATTTAGGACCACTGTATGAAAAACTTGATTTGAATAGTTCTGTCCTAGTGTTTGGAAGTAATAAAGTTTCTTTTGATTTTGATCTTGTATCGTAAGATGTAGTAATATTTTTGAGTGGTCTTAGGAGATTTTGAATATATAATGGAGCTAAATTATTTAATAACTTGTATATTAAAAGACATTTGTGATAATCAATTCTTTTGTCAAATTCTGCAATGCGAGTTTCTTTGAACAATTCTGAAGATGGTTTTTCAAAATTGTATTCAACAAGTATGATCCTTGCCGCTCTCTTTTGCAATTTCAAAATGTTATTTTTTAAATATTTACTACAATTTCCCCATATTGTACAGCAAAAAACAAAACGTGGTAGAATATATGCATTATAAAATAAAATTCTGGTATCAAAATTCAGATATTTTTTTATGCGTCTCAAGAGAGCTAGTAAAGCATTTACTTTTTAAACAATATGACTGATATGAACAGACCATGTTAACGAATTATCTAAAAATACACCAAGAAGTTTTTCAGATGAAGTTTGTGACAAAGAAATGTCATTTATGCTTAGTTCAAGATTATTATCTATTGTAGAAAGCTTTTGTTTTGAGGCTATACACATGCAGTGGGTTTTTTCAGTGTTCAAATGCATCTCATTGTCGTTGCACCAACGTAAAACATGATTTAGATTATTATTCAGTTGGCTTCTTATAAAATCGATATCTTTTCCAGCAGCATATAAAGTACCATCGTCAGCAAATAAATGAGTTTTTGAATTTTGCATATAAAAAGGCAAGTCATTGATATATAATAAAAACAATATAGGGCCAAGGACTGAACCTTGAGGTACCCCAGATTTTATATCAAGCGTGCCAGACAGGCAATTTCCAACTTTTACTACTTGATTTCTATTTGACAAGTATGATTTAAACCAATTTAGGCAGGCTGTCGAAAATTTGTATTGTTTGAGCTTTCTCAGTAAAATATATATGATTTAATAAATCAAAAGCTTTCGCAAGATCAAGAAAAACAACACCAATCATATTACCTGTATCAATTTCCTTTAACCACTCATCAACAAGTGCGGTTAATGCTGTTTGACAAGAGTGATATTTACGAAATCCAGATTGAAAATTGTGTAGTAATTTAAAATCTTCTAAAAAGTCTACCAGATTGTTAGCAACGTGTCTTTCTACAATCTTTGATAATAATGGTAGAATTGATATAGGTCTATAACAAGAGATATCGTGTTTCGACCCCTTATTTTTGTACAGTGGCGTAACTTTTGCAAGTTTAAACAAAGATGGAAAAATCATTTTTGATATACTCAAATTAAATATATAAGTTAATGGGTTTACAATATAATCAGCTGACATTTTTAAAAATTTTGCACTAAGGTTATCCAGACCAGTAGATTTATTTTCGTCTAAAGACTTTAACTGTTGTAAAACAAATTTTGTTGAGATAAAAGGAATTTGAAATGTAACACTATCTGGAACTCTTGACAATATGAATTCGTCAAGTTTATGGTCCGAGTTACTGTCACTCGTGTTTGCTGTAAGATTGTACTTGGAGGCAATATTTGTAAAATGAGAATTAAATAAATTTGCTATTTCTGATTGATCTGTGACTTTAGCATCAGTTGTCTCAATAATACAAGGCATTTCCCTATTTTGAATCCCGGTAATGTCA
>MJUU01020961.1:123515-133662 GCA_002080025.1 Modiolus philippinarum | reverse complement strand
CATATTCTTTTACTTTAAGAGATTTAATGTTATTTGGTTGATTTACATACACATGGTCTATCAAAGTAGATGAGGATTTTGTAACTCTGGTAGGGGTTGTAACGATTTGAGAAAAATTAAACATGTTCTGTAATTGAATCCAATTTCCAGATTTTTGTCGCGAACATGAAAGATCGAAATTGAAGTCACCTAAAATTATAGTTTCCTTGTCCTCATATTCAGCTTTTAATAACATATTTTCAAAGTTTACCAACCAATCTGCTGAACTGTTTGGTGGCCTATATATATAGCCAATCAGTAAAGGTTTTTGAGAATGAAAGCACACCTCAAACCAAATAGCTTCTATTGTACTTAATTCTAGATCATCTCGTCTTAATGTTTTTAATAATTTAGATATATAGATAGCAATTCCACCCCCAGCTTTTGCATTCCTGTCTTTTCGATCAATGTTAAAGTTATTTATATTTATCTCTTCAGTTTGAACAGATTTAGACAAAAATGTTTCACAAATGCAAAGAATGTCCACATTAGACTGCTTTTCTGATAATAGATATCTTATTTCTGATAACTTTGGCAATATGTGGTTGATATTTAAGTGACAGATATTAAGACCTTTGTCTGCAAAGAAAAACGGGTTATGAAAATCAGTTTTCACTTCACCATGTTCATTTTTAATTAAGAAAATTAGAGCAAAGTAAAATATAAAAGCAATAACAATAGACAAAAGATAAGTATGAGTGTCTGATACAGTTTTCTTTTCAACTACCAATAGTTCTGAAACCTCGTCCGTTGTCTGTTTTGTGGTTGGTTGTAATCCAGTCTGTATGGTACTTGTGCAGATCTCCTCCCTTTGTTCCTCTCCAAATAAAAATTTGTGTTATTTGCATATGTTAAATCTAGTAGATTTGCGGCACAGGATAAAATAGACCATATAATTTAATATACAATATATAATATAACTTAATAAATAGACCATATCCGAGTTCATGTATTTAGATTCACCATTTGTTATATATCCGTTCTTCGTCAGAAACATGTCCGCCCCAGTAGACCAAGATTATACTTCAAAACATAATTTCATGACGTTTAAGGTTGTTTGACGTGACATTTTCTATATTGTGACGTGTCGAAAAGTGGTCTAGTAAAGCATGATACCATAACTCGGATATGGTCTATTGCTGTAGTACAAGTCAAGTAAAGAACAAAACAAAAAGACTGACCGGTATCAACTATTACAACAATATTTTTTTTGTATTTTCTTTCACATGCGTAGCTTTAACGGCCTCGAACCCTGACCTGATAACTCGTGTGGAGAAAATCTCATTGTACCAGTTGATACCGAACAGATCTACGGAGACTCTTGTACTATATTTTATACCTTTTGGTTATCTTTTTATATACCTTTCGGTCATGTATAAGATAAACTGCAAGGGTAACAAAATAAATATCCGGTATCGACTGTTACACGGATAGTTTGTCTTCACGAGTAGCCAGGTCAAGGTGCAAGGTAGAGGTGGAAAGAGGATGTCACATGCATTATTCTGGATGGTTGTTTTTGAACAAATACTCAAAATATGAACAAAGACGTTTTGCTTACATTGTAGTTCAGCAATTGCGTAATTATTGATCCTGTAAATTATATGCTAACACTCTTTCGATGTCTTTTATTTTCTTAGTCTATTTGTTTTATAAAGTGATTCAAAATTTGAAAATCTAATGTTATTTGGTGAGAAATATTTGGTTATTTAAAGTCCTAAAGTAGGGTACCAACTGTCCAAAAAGATTCTTGGTTTTCCTGTTTGTGTTTAAAAAATCCAACATTGCTAATGTGAGTTTTATAGGCTTCAACAGCTGTTATTTTTTTTATATTTTTAAATGTAGTAAAAAGTTACCGTGGTTCCGATTTCTTCATTTTCTGATTTTGAAGGGGTACCCTTTGGCAGGCACATGGATATGCTATCTTTAAAATTCGTCAAAGACGGCTGCCAGTAGGAAACATATTTTAATATATGACCTTATGGGAAAAACATTCAATGACCATCTCTGAATTTACTTGAACATTTTCACCTAATTGGTAGGAGTATTTAATATATGGACAACAAAATATTTAAGTCACAGTTTAGACCTGAAATATTCATTTGAAACATGCCGGTTATTTTTCATTAATTTTCATACTTTGTCGAGTTAATTATTTAAAAAAAATAGGACCCTAAGTATAAATTAACAATTAATGGATATGGAGTAAATGCACATGAGAGGAAGTCTCTACAAATACGTGGTAAAACAGGCAATGAAACAACGCTTGTATTGTTCTTCTTCATCTTGAAATAATCAACATTTAGCTTTTCTCATACCTAATAGAAAGCTTAAGAGGACCCCCTGGCAACGGTTAAAGCGGTAAAGACATTTTCATTGAATGCGGACTTACGACTTTTAGTTTAAGAAGGTTTTAATTTAAACAAGACTTCAACTACCATATGTAAAATGTCCTAACAATCATGCGTGAAATAACGCCGAATCATAAAAATCAGCAAAGAAAAAAAAAAAAAAAAAAAATAAATAAATAAATAAATAAATAAATAACTAGAGGAATATATTCGAAACGAATACTATATCTCCCCGTCCTGACATAATTTGTTCCAGGAGTCAAGCTTATAATACTAAATTATTGATCCGGCCTGACTACCCTCACAGATAATTTTTCCTAATTGAAAAAGTTTGAGTTACCATTGTCAGCTGAGAGTAGATTAAAAGATGCATATTTTTATGTGCTTTATTTTACTGTCATAACATAATCTTGTCAAATTATTTTTATGAAATTAAGGTATCAATTTCATAAATACCATCCAGTAGTATGATCTCTGATTAAAGTGTCGTATGCAGCAATAACGATAAAAATGTTAAGGTGTAACTATTAACTGACAACTTCAATTAAGATAAGAAATAAATAATTCTCCCATTAAATCGGAAATCAAATTATAATATGATGAGTGCAGGTTGGGAATGCATTGTATATTCCAAATGTCTGTAATTGTAATAGGTTTATCATGAGTTGGAACTAATTTTGAATTTATCAGACTTCTTCAAATTATGACATTTGTTAGAAACATGAGTAAAGGTATGCTAAGCTGTGCACACAACACCACTTTCATTCGTCTGTTCACTAGATTTTATTCGTCTGTTGGTTTTTAAATTTTACCTGTTTAGGCTGTTATCAGTACAAATTCTATTTTTAGTTACAATTTTAATTAGCAAATATCCCATTAACAGTTTGACTAATTAACACATAAAAGTACATGGACATAGACCAAATGGAACCTGATATATCCTGAACATTTGGACATCGTGAGTGCAGTGGTTTTTGCAAACAAGCGAACACAAATTTTGTGACGGAACCCACGAGTAAAAACAATATATCTCCCACCTCTCTGAGGCGGGGAGATATAAAAATAAAAGAGTTTCCCAATTGTATATTTCAAGTGTTCCTTATTTTTTTATTTTGTACATAACGGGAGAATTCATTCCGTTTGTTTTCAAAATAACTCAACAGACTGTCTTGTCAAATTACTTGAACAGATGAAAATTTTTCATTGCCCGCAAACTGAATTTTCATGTTTATGTAAATATTTTCACATTTGCAAAGACATTTTGCTATTGTGTTAGATAATATAATTAAGTTTTTGTCTAGGTTCATTCATTAAGTTTTTGTACCAGATGGTGTTTAAGGATGTTAGCTTGTCAATTTGAAAATAAATAGGATTTCAAATAACTATAAACATTTGTTAAAAAAAATGCAAAAGAAGTAATTTCAGCCAAAAAAAAGGTTGCTGATGTCGTTTTTGAGATATAAGTGATTAAAAATTTGGCGACTAATTGAAGTCCTCTGAGGTTTTTTTAGGTTTATCATAAGCAATGTTTATCCAAGAACGAATGTGACAAAATAAAAAGGACTTTATAAAATTTTGTCAGAATGCTGCTAAAAATGTATAAATTGAAATTGATATAAAACAAAATGTGGGGCTTCTTGGGCAAATAAATTATAATGCTTTTGAATGGATAAAACCAAAGAAGATCGAAAATCTGACAGAAATACCAAAACGTGACCTGCGAGCATCCTTAAAGGGAGCATTTGCTTCTAACTCATAAAAAACAAAAATATGATTCATTCTGTCGAGGTTTTATTGAATTTTGGAGAAATAAAGTTTTAAAATTGAATTCATGGTTTCTTTTTTACAATTGTTTTTATATGTTAGCGGCAATAGGTGAAATTAGGCATTAAGCTGAAATCCTAGGCATTAAGTTAATGCCTAGTCATTAGATCTAAAACCTAAAATGAGTTTTGTATTAGGCTTAATGCCTAGGGTTTAGGTCTTATGGCCGATTTTTGTTAAAAAAAATAATCTTAGTGCCTGACCAAAAAAATTACAATGTTATCAAGATACACAAGCGTATATTGTTGAAGTGAAAGGAAATGATGAACATAAGTCACACTGCGAGTGCTTTGTTTTGAATGTTGTGATTTCTGTTTCTGTGTTTTGTGTCTGTCTGGTGTCGTTGTTTCGTGTCTGGCGTCATTGTTTTCTGTGTTCTCGTTTTGGCCATGCCTTTGGACTTCGATTTTTGTATATTTCACTCCTTTGTTCCTTCGGTATTCTACTATCGTTGTTTCACTAGGTTGATGTATAATAAGGATAGCTGTTTTTATTTTCAATTTTTCATCAAGAATTGTTTCTTACAACTGTTTTCTTTTCTGTGGAAGATTTGATATTTCGAAATTGAGTGTAACTGAATGGTTGATAACAATCTAGCTGCGGAACCGTAACTCTTATGGTCTTTGTGCTGATTTTTTTATAGTTGCGGGACCACAAAATCAGAAAAAAAAATAAAAGGACCTATAGAGCTACGGTTCCGAAGCTAATAACAACCCAGATGGAAATTGTAAGATTTATGTGTAGTTATGTAATTTACTGTCCGACAGAATTAGTAACTCGAAATAAAACCGGAAAAAATAAGATGGTGCGGTTTACAGTAGTACAATTTTGACTGCAAATTTGTATGATTAACTTTAGAATGTTTTATGATACGAGTAAATGCAAGCTATGATATCGCCTTTGGCTACAGATTACAGCTTAGGTAAGTTAGTCGAACATTTCAATAACTGTTTCCAAGTATGGGAAATCACACGAAACTTACAATTTTAACCACAATAAGCGTTTGCAAGCGTAATTTTATTTCTATGGACGATGTTGACTGTAATATTCCCATTAGCGTAACAGAGGCCTCTACCAAAAAACTTTACTCATGGTTGAGTTATCCTTCACAGTTGGTAAAGGCATCAGGGACTTCCTTACAAGAGCTCTGTTGCTTACCGGTAGGCTCTTGACCAAGAGTACATAGCCCTTACCATAATTCAACTTTAAAGAAGTTTTAAGGTCGTCATCGAGATCTTATAGACCGTTATATGATACCCATTTCCCCGTTTACAGCAGACGTTTCCCATTAACAACACAAGTTTGTTTTTTACACCACTGGATTTGATTTCACTTCATTAACCGAACTTACATATTCGAAATCACGGGCGTCTTCTTAGAAACAGGTGATACTTTTCTACCCATGCACTTGTTTTTTTTTTTGGTTCCGTGTTTTTATTCATTTTTATACGCCCGTCTAATGACGGACGTATTATGATATACCAATGTCCGATTGTCCGTCCGTCCGTCTGTCTGTCCGTCCGTTTCATATGTCGCGCTCTAACTTGATAACCTTTTGGCCAATTCACTTCAAAGTTTGCAGAGGTATTGGGTATGATGGCCTCACGATCTGTATACTTTTTCGGGAAAATTCAATTTTTCTTCTAGAAGTTATGGGACTTTAATCGTCAATTTTAAGGCAATTTTTTACATGTCGCGCTCTACCTGGACAACCCTTTGATCGATTCACTTCAAACTTTGTAGAGGTATTGGGTATAATGGATTCACGATCTGTATACATTTTCGTGAAAATTCGATTTTTCTTGTAGGAGTTATGGGACTTTATTCGTCAATTTTAAGGCAATTTTAATATGTCGCGCTCTAACTTAACAACCCTATGGTCGATTCACTTCAAACTTTGTAGAGGTATTGGATATGGTGGACTCACGATATGTATACTTTTTCGTGAAAATTTAATTTTTCTTGTAGGAGTTATGGGACTTTAATTGTCAATTTTAAGGCAATTTTTTACATGTTGCGCTCAAACTTGACAACTCTTTGACCAATTCACTTCAAACTTTGTAAAGAAATTGGGTATGATGGCCTCATGATCTGTATACTTTTTCGTGAAATTTCGATTTTCTTGCAAGAGTTATGGGACTTTATTTTTCAAATTTAAGGCAATTTTATACATAATGAATTGAAATGATTAATAGTTTGATCAGCTCACTTCAAACTTTGCAGATTGATTCATTAAAGAGATATCATGTTTAATTGGGCAGTTATAGGTGTATTCTAAATCGAGAACCACATTCTTTAATCACTTAAAGTTTTGAAGGGGTGACGACGGGCGTATCATGCGACTTGGCGCCTCTGTTTATTTTCTTTGTATTTCCAACTCCGTCTTTGTCTCTAGACTATTTTTTACTAACAGTTCAAGTCTCGCTTCAGACAGAAAATATACCCCTGACATTAATTGAAAATGATTTCCATTGTATTTTTACTAATACGTTATTCTATTTCACAATTCAATTATTCAATAAATGTTGTATCTGCACTTATTTTTCTTTATTTTAGAAATTTGCTCTAAAAAGTATTTGTTTTATTTCCAAAAATTAATGAATGAGCAGTCATGCAATAAGAATAATTTTTCTGAACAAAAATCACCAGGCATTAGACCTAAATTCTAGGCATTAAACCTAATGCCAAACTCATTTTAGGCTTTAGTTCTAATGACTAGGCATTAACTTAATGCCTAGGATTTAAGCTTTATGCCTAATTTCACCTATTGCCGCTTACATATATATATAAGATACTGCTTATAATATCTGAAAGCGTCCTTTATATGTATTGAAAATGAATGACCTTATAAACAAATACTAACCATAAAACTCGATAACGAAGGTAAATATCTACTCACTGAAAAAACTGCCTAAAAATATGAATTTTACATCAAATTTTTCAAATTATTGTCATAGGCTTGATGTTGAAATGAAGCCAACTTTTAGTTTCATGGGATTGCTTTAATACCCCCTTCACATTCACGAATGTTTCTTACAAATCCTTATGAATGGTGAATTTCTAGTCGTTCGTATGCATCCGTATCTAACTCGCCGACAGTCGTAAATAACAATATGGCTCTTAAAATGTTTTACGATTTTTTTTTTGCGAATAATTGCGAGTAGTCTACGGTCAAATTGCTATTGATTTACGGATAAACACACATTCACGCGAGCATTCTGAGAATATATGCGGTTACTTTACAAATTTATAGGAAAACATTGAAATAACTTTCAAAATAAATGCAAGTATTTTACGAATTTGAACGATGGGTCGCCCATAAAGTTAATGTTGTGGTAGGACATTACTCGTCTCTATAAGTGTTCATTTTAAGACTATACAAGGTTTAATAGTCTGAAATTTATATAGCTAAATGTTACCTCAAAAGAAAAAAAACTATTGTCGTTTGTGTAACACTCGTAACTAAATCTCATATATTCGTAAAAACTCGTTAAGTTATCGTAAATAATTCGTAAATTATCAGTAAAAGCAAGAATCAAGTCGCAATAATTTGTTTTGAGGTCGCATGAATTCTTAGATAACTAGTTTGAACTCGTATGTCGCTCACATTCATTCTTAACGATTTGTAACTTTTTATTGCAACTGAATCGCGCTCATTCTTAGTATATCGTTAAGTGTTCGTTCATACTCGCAACTCATCGTAAAGAAATCGCAATTCACTCGTCAATGTGCCTTATTCGCAAGCATAGTTTTATGAATCTTGTAAATTTTATATAGATTTCAAAGATTCGTGAGGATTTGTATGAAAAATTCGTATATGTGAAGGGGTATAAGCGTCATTGTCATCGCATTCCATAGATGTACTATGAAGGTGTGTTTTGTGTGTATGATTCCGCTAATCTAAATTCCTAACAATTTTTCTTGGTCACCCTATTATAATAGTTGTCAGTACTTGCAACTTTTGTTTGTTTATCTTCTTTATCTATTATTAACTGATTGAAAGTAAATCCTCACTGGTTCATTTATATTATTTATTCCAGAAGTTCTTTCAAAACGATGCCTAATAAAACAACGGCAGTATACCACCAAAAGAACTAAGAACAAAATTACATAAATCAAGGTCAAGATACATGGCAAAAGCAAGAACGCCTGAAGACGGGAGACAAAAACACTACACACCCACAAAACACCATAAATACAACACTTAAAACTAAAGCACTAACTATGTAAACTCTAAAAAAAAAAAACACTGAAGAAGAAGACAAAAACACTACACACCCACAAAACACCATAAATACAACACTTAAAACTGAAGCACTAACTATGTGAACTCTAAAAAAAAAAAACAGAGTGACATAAGGTGCTCCGGAAGGGTAAGCATATCCTGTCCTGTATACAACACCCGTAAATGCTTTAAAGATAATGATTTTCAAAACTAAGGTTTTTGATATCTTTCGTCGATTGCTTTGAAAGAAATTGTAGAATATACATATAATAAGAAAAGTGAACATATAACCTGATGAAAAGTTTTTAAGTTTTTTTAAAACTGAATTTCAGGAACATTATCTTCCAGTTACGATGAATCAATCTTACCTATTTAACATACATGCTTTTACATGTGTAGATAGATAGATACAACGAGGCATCTATCTTATTTAAAAGGCGATTTTAAAATAGAATAAAAATAACACAATACCGAAGTTACTGTAAATTTGCTATCTGCATATGGTCATTTCGACAACTGATATATAGAATATTCAACTTGAGTTTAATCTTTATAGAAACAAACCAAAATTCATTTGGCAAAGTATCATACTTTTTGTAAAGTTTTGAAAATGAACTGAATATATAATCTCCGTACGTTCTTTTAAGAATTTCGTCAAAATGTAAGAAACCTCTGAAAAGCTCTTGCTTCCCGATGTCGGGAAAATCAGGTTTCAAATAAATATCTCAGGTCTAAAGTTTTGCATAAATATCTTCTAATCAGTATATTTCATACTTCTACTGACATATATTATTCTAAAGATGCAATATCCACAGGGCTGGTATAGGGTACATGTATCCATCCCCCCCACCTTAAAAAGAGGAAATGAAATAAATCGAAACAAAAGAAATCGGGACCACGGTAACTTTCAACGAAATCTTAAATTTTTGAAAATAATCCAGCCATAAAACCATAAGCCGTGTGTGATCTCAAAACGCAAGCATTGTTATGAAGGGTAGCGGGTAATCTACTTTAATGATTTTAATTCTCATTTGCAAGTACATTGTAACATTTTTTTAGTCACATTACGTGTAAGTTCCCACTTAAATTTCACTATGAAACTATGGAAACGAAAGTAGCCTTGAGTATTTCTGAAGAAGTAATGGACTGTTTGACAGAGAGTTAAAAAGTTGTTTGTTCGAATTAAAGCTATAATTTTAGTCCTTTATAATCACTAATTATTCTTTTTCCAATTCATTTACGCTTCGCTTGGCTCATTCAAAATCGTTCCGACAAACAAAGAAAAGCGTGGTTGAGTTCCGCTTGGACACGCTTATCTGACAAATGACATTTACACGCTAGACATATAATTAATTAATGATTGACTATGATGTGTAGACAATTTATTGGGAATCTCGAATGAATAATTAAACTTCGACATATTGAGGTAAAATTCCGTAGGAAATTTCCGACGGGACCATATATTATACTCGATTTATCCGAAATTTCGAATCAACCGAGTTCGAGTCATCAGAGGTAAAAATGCATTAATCAAAGGGGAAATTTGCCAGGACCGACAATGCACTTTGACACATCCGAGTTTTTGAGACAACCGAGTTCGACACAACGAGGTTCGACTGTATCAAGAAACTAAAATTTTATAAGAAGACAAGGACAAGACAATGACCAACATATTCCTGAAATAAAATAATCTAGGAGGCTGTCTACCCCC
>MJUU01020961.1:94263-119110 GCA_002080025.1 Modiolus philippinarum | reverse complement strand
AAAAAAAAAAAAAAAAAACAAAAACAAATTAAATCTAGAATATTTACATACATATGTACATATATATAATGGATTTTTCCAAAGTATGCACACAACATAGAATCAATAGATAAGTAGATTTTTATAAATTTAAAACTTTCTTCGTATAGTTCTTTATCACATGACTACATAATAAATCTTAATACAGAATATCTACTGGATACTAAAATTTACTATGTTACAAAAACAGGAGTGGACATCTCTTGACTCTTTTTACAACCGATATAAAAGATTGGTGGCATACTGTGTATATGCCCACTATGGAGGTGTGCGTTTGCATAATAGGTCTGTCTGTCTGAGAGTCAGATTTTTTTTTTGCGTCTGTCTCTCAGGCATAGTCGATACTTTTCTCTTACCATGTTTCTGAAATTATTATATCAGTATTTGGACTTAAGTGACCTGCATGCAAATACCTTTTAGCCTTGACCTCATATTAATGCATTCAAAATTTTGATTTTGAGTATTCCTCACCAATGGTTACACCCAGATGTATTGTATTTGGAACAATACATATTCATGGTAAATGGTGGATACATTGTACTTGCCAGTTCTTAATTGGCATTATTTCTATGTGGCCTAGAGTCCTTGACCTATCTTTGCATGTATACTTCACAAGCTATAGGATCTTTTTGTTTTTTATTCTATTTAATTATGAAACAATACATCAACATGTAACTCATCATATTGATGTAGTGGAAATACAAATGTACTTAGTGCAGACATGATTCAGAATCATGCAAATTATATACCGGATCCACGACCTACCTACTCAGTCCAATTATCTTAAATAGAATTTTGAAATTTAATAAAATACAGTACTACTGTCCTCTCTTGGTGGTGGTTGGCTGCATGAGCAGCTTGAATTCAGTGCCATATGTTGCTGCTGCTCATTCAGTCCAACATTACCGGGGGAGAAACATGTACTGTGAGTTTGAAATTGATTTTTGATAGTTTTTGTGACTACTTATATTAACCTTCATTGAGTTTGTTTATTGTCAATTGTTGAATGTGTTACAGAAAACAAATCATTGTGTACATGTATCTAAGGTTGCACGCGTGTCAATGTACTATGTTGTCTAGTATATACATCGGCAAACGAATACCGAAGCAAGAAAAGGAAAGGGGAAATTCTAAAATCATAAATCCAACATCACGGCAACTCACAGCAACAAGAATTGAGACAGTATGACAAAGACAAAACAAACAAACAAAAGTGAACAAGAACGCCACAAAACTAAAGCACTAGCAGTGTGAACCCCTATAAAAACTGAGGTATCATCAGGTGCTCCGGAAGGGTAAGCATGATCTGCTCCACGCGTGGCACCCGTCACACTGCCAGTGAAAGGTTTTGTCACAGTCGGTGTAAGTCAGTCCGGTAACAAACTCTGGATCTACCTAAAAATATCTGTTCTCATTTGTGAAACAGAAACATTGTAATGGTCTGTCAAATCATGGTGACGACCGTAAAACTTCTGTAGTGACAATTGCAACAGTGACTGAATCATTATGTATCTAGGGTTGTACACGTGTCAATGTACTATGTTGTCTAGTTGTATCATTGTGTATCTACGTGTCAATGTACTATGTTGTCTAGTTGTATCATTGTGTATCTACGTGTCAATGTACTATGTTGTCTAGTTGTATCATTGTGTACCTAAGGTTGTACACGTGTCAATGTACATTGTACTATGTTGTCTAGTTGTATCATTGTGTATCTAAGGTTGTACACGTGTCAATGTACTGTGTTGTCTAGTTGTACATTTTATATTGGAGACTAACATGTACCTATTGAGGATGGCTATCTATTTTAAAATATCTTTGGGTAGTTCTGGAGTTTATACTGATTTGACAATTACATAGTGGGCCAAAGAAATTGTTTTTTTTAAGATTAAGAGATTGAAAAATAATTGGATGAGTATATATACTACAAAATGTAGTTTTTTTTAATTTCATTTGTCCAAAGCGGCACATATAAAGAACACTTTTAGCACAATTATTTGGAAACTTCTATTTTTTCCTTAATTTTGTGACCAAATTTCGTCTTGGAGGTTATTTCTTTCTTTTGGGAGGGAAGATATAAAAAACTATGGAAATATGGGGGAACTTTTTAGATTTTTTTTTTGATTATTGATATAGTATTAACAGTTATACATTTGTTTGTGTATGAGACTGGTCATCTTGTAAGGGGTGGACATTCTTTATATTATATTTTTGAACAATATGGATATTTTTTTTTACTCAGACACTGTGTGTACACCATGCAATATATGCAAAAGAAATATTTCCCTGATGCTGCTTCTAATTTGCTCAAGTTTAAGTATATTATATATGTTCTATAATATGCTAATTATATGTTCTATATGTTCTATAATATGTTCTATAATATGCTAATATATGTTCTATAATATGCTAATATGCAAACACAATTATGTTTGGTCTTCCAAACGTTTAGATTTTATCTGCACTGATGAGACATAAGTTGTCGAAATGCGCATATGCAGAAAGTAAATTCACAGTGACTTCGGTATTTAGTTATGCTACATTTTTTTTCTGCAATAAAGTAGTATGTCTTCGCTGAAGATAGTCTCAATGAATTGTAGGGGTCTTTCCGATAAAGTAAAGCGTATCGATATGTTTACAAAATGTAAAGAAAGGTATAATATTACCCTTTTGTCTGACATTCATTGCACTGCTGAGAAGGAAAAACAGTGGCTTGTAGAATGGGGATATACTGAAAGGATAAGCTCTCATTCCAGCACAAGTAGAGGGGTGGCAATACTTTTTAGAAATTCCATTGAATTCAAAATAAATAATGAAATTATAGACAAATCTGGAAACTTTATTATTTTAGATATTACTATCCAAGATTACAGTTTAACACTATGTGTCATATATGGACCTAATGAAGATAGTCCAGACTTTTTTAGTACATTATATAAAAATATTAATCATTTTGAAAATTCATCTGTAATTATTGGAGGTGACTGGAATGTTGTCCAAGACCATGAGTTAGACACAATAAATTATGCCGCACAAAATAATCCAAAGTCTCAGATACAAATTCATAAACTGATGAATGAACTTGATCTTATTGATGTCTGCAGACTTAAACATCCATTACTGAAACGATTCTCATGGCGGGGACCAAATAAAAAAAAGAGTCGTCTTGACTATTTCTTAGTTTCTTCAGATATTGAATCTTTGGTACAGTCGTGTAACATAGAGGTGAGTTATAGGTCAGACCATTCCCCAGTATCTTTAGAAATAAAAATTTTAAATCAAACACGGGGTAGGGGGACATGGAAATTTAATAACAGTTTATTACAAGATGAAGATTTTATTAAAAAAGTTAAAGGGGATATTAAATCTGTGATTTCTGAATATGAATGTGATTCGGAAGAGGAATTAGAGTGTGAAGATAAGCATTTTGCTATAAATTACCAGTTGTTATGGGAGATGATTAAGATGAAAATTAGGGGGTCAGCCATCTCTGTTTCATCCTTTAAGAAAAAAGAACAAGATAAAACCGAGAAAAATTTACAAAACAGAATCTTGCAATTGAATGAGCAGTTTAATAACTCTCCCTTAGATTCTATAAAGGTTGAAATAGAGAAGGCTGAATCAGATCTAAAAATCATAAGGGAGCAAAAAGTTAATGGAATTATAACAAGAGCAAAGGCAAGGTGGCAAATTGAAGGTGAAAAGAGTACACGTTATTTTTGCAATTTAGAAAAAAAACATCATGTTGAGAAAATTATACCTAAAATTATTCTTGATGATAGTCTAGAGATTACAGACCAGGATACCATTCGCCTAGAGCAAATGAAGTTCTATAAACGCTTGTATTCGAGCTCTGGACCTATTTTCGATGAATCACATTCAAAAATTTTTTGTAAAAAATGTAATGAAGAGATAGAATCATGTGAAGGACACCTAACTATGCAAGAATGTCTTTTTTCACTTAAAAATATGAAAAATTTCGAATCAGCAGGGATAGATGGTTTTACAGTAGAATTTTACAAATTTTTCTGGAATATCAAAATTCCTTTGGTGAGATGTTTGAATGAGAGCCTGGATGCAGGTAAATTTTCAACAAGCCAGCGACAGGGGCTTATTACATGCATCCCAATTGGAGGGAAAACCAAAACACCATTTAAAAAACTGGCGACCTATAACTCTCCTTCGTGTTGACCAAAAAATAGCTTCAGGAAGTATTGCTAATAAAATTAAACCTGTTTTAAAAAACATTATTAGTGATACACAAAAAGGCTTCCTTAAAGGTAGATATGTAGGTGAATGCACGCACAAGATTGATATTTGATTTAATTGAAAAAAAATGGATGAGGAGGACATTCCAGGTCTCTTAGTTTTAATTGATTTTGAAAAGGCCTTTGATACTATTGAGTGGTCTTTTTTAGAACATACATTAGATTTTTATGGTTTTGGACCTAGTTTTAAAAAATGGATAAAATGTCTATATACTGATATAAGTAGTGCTGTTTGCTATAATGGTCATGTCTCAGAATTCTTCTATCTAGAAAGGGGGGTTCGTCAAGGGGACCCTCTATCCCCATACTTATTCATACTTGTACTAGAATTGCTCAGTGCTGCCTTAAAAGATATTCTCCATATAAATGGTATACAAATTTGTGACTCGGAGTTTTTACTTAGTCAATATGCAGATGACTCTTCACTTGTTTTGGATGACAATCCAAAGTCACTTGACACCTGTCTCTATATTTTTGATAAATTTGCTGAATGTGCTGGATTGAGAGTAAATCTGGATAAGACAGAAGCCATATGGGTTGGTTCAAGAAAAGGATGTAAGGAAAAGATTCTGCCAGAGAAAAATTTATCTTGGAATTGGGCTGGTAAAATGAAATTATTAGGTATCAGTTATTGTTTGTTTGAGGAAGACAAAACTCTGTGTAATTTTACTGAAAAAATCAAGAGTCAAAACACTTTTAAAGTCTTGGGCATACAGAGAACTTACATATCTCGGAAGAATTACTGTTTTAAAACCTTTGGCCCTCCCCATTTTTGTACAGTTTTTTACCGTGTTACCAATCCCCCCGGTTCACATATTTAAAGAAATTCTAAATACCTTTTTAATTTTCTATGGGATGGTAAAAAAGACAAAATTAAAAGGAATGTTATTATTAACGGGTATGAGAATGGAGGCTTGAAGATGCCACATATAGAATCGTTTTGCTATGCGTTAGAATTTACGTGGCTCCATAAAGTTCTTGATCCCCTTAATTTCTCTCAATGGAAAATTTTACTATTGGAACAGATCCAAAAATGGGGTGGTGATAAGATATTATATTATAATATGGAAGGATTAGATATCCTGGCAAGAAAATCAAATCCTTTCTGGAGGGACATCCTTGTAAACTTTTCTAAACTTAAACAACATATTAATTGTACAGAGGCTGTTGATATCCTGAGTCAACCCATATGGCTAAACAACAATTTAAAAATCAATGGAAATGTGTTTTTTTACCCTTCATGGTGGGAAAATAACATATTTTTCATTAAAGATATTGTAGCAGAAGATAACATATTTTACTCATGGGAGGAATTGAAAATTAAATTTCATCTTCAGAATAATTTCATGCAGTATAACAGTGTATTAACTGCTATCCCAAGTACTTAGACGAAAATAATTTTAGAGGGAGGAAAAATGACGATGTTAAATGTAAATTTATACAAAAAATTAAGGGGGAATCTAAATTATGTAAATATTTTTATTCATTATATAATGAGAATATCAAAGAAAATCCCATAAATATTCAGGAAAAATGGGAAAATGAATTACATTTAAAGGGCCAAGAATGTTGGGATTATTTGTTTCAAATTCCTTTTTCAGTAACAAAAGATGCAAAGCTACAGGCTCTCCAGTTTAAATTAATTCTTCCAACAAATTCCTTTTTGTACAAGTGCATTCCGAAAGAGACTGAGCTGTGCTCCTTTTAATTTGAAACAAAGGAAACACTAACTCATATCTTTTGGGAATGTAATGTAGTTAAAAACTTATGGATGTCTGTGGAGAATTTATTGAAAACTGTAGGGATTGATTTTTCTGCAAATGCGCAGACTGTCATTTTAGGATTTCAAGATGAAAATCCTCAAAATGCCATGTTAAACAATATTTGTCTTATATTAAAATATTATATTTATATGTGCAGATGCAAGGGTACTGATCTATCTTTTCGATGGGGACTTGAATTTTTAAAATTTTCTGTTGTTATTGAAAAATTATCTACATACTATATGACCCCTACACAAAGAGTTTTCGTAGAGAAAAAAATGGGAATTTTTGGAAGCAGTACTCAGTGGTTAATACGTCATATTATATATATACTTTATCTTTCTTTTTCAAAAAAGTTTATTAAATTAATATCAGTTGTCGCTATTTTATTTGGTGTCTTGTATATGTGTTGTACATGTAATTATGTGTGAGTTGTCTTTGTTTGTCCATTTATTGTTCTGAAAAATAAAACAATTACAAAAAAAATTGAAATCGTCTCTTTTGTCAGAAATTCGTGTGCTGAGGTTGCCAATATCAAACTCCAAAAGTAAATCTAAAAACGAAACAGAATTGTTTGGGGATATATTAATGGAATATAGTCGGCAAAGTTACTATTATTTGCGACAAGACATCATCAATATATCTCTATGAGTAATTAAAGGATCTAGCCTCTTTAATTTTATTTTGTTTGACCAAACTTTGCAAAAATTATGTTTCGTAAGTGAACAAAAACAGGTCGGCTAAGAGAGGAGCACAATTCGTTCTCATTAGAATGCCGACTGTCTATTGGAATATCTTGCCCCCGAACTGGACAAATATGTTGTCAATGAGAAATTCCAGCATGCTGATCACCTGTTCTTCAGTGTAGTATCGTGTGTTACCCTTTGGTACTTTGTTAGTAAAATATGTAGATGTATATGCTAAGGCTACATATCTAATGTTCTGTCCTTTTTTTGTAAGTAAATGCGTTCTTGATAAGATCAATCAAACGACTTTTCAATTTTGAGTGGGGAAGAGTAGTATAGAGTGTAGAAAAATCGAATGTTTTCAACGAGTGGATCTTAGAAAGTGATTTGTTAATCATTTAACGTACATTATATATGTAGAAATATCATGAAATTTCAAATTTAAAAGGCCACATTTTAACAAAAACTATTAATCTGCATTTATCGAAGCTCAAAATCGGTGTCGAACTTATTAAGGTAAAGTCACATACCAAATGTCAAGCCAGCATCAGAAGGAGGACAAGTGAAAACTTGCAAAAAGCAATATCCTACATTAAGTGAATGTAGGGTAGGCAAGTCTCTTCATGAGACCTTCGACAATTTATGATTAACGAGCTATTCAAAAACGTGCCCGCCAAAACCTGACGTCCGAGTTTGATGACGTACAATGTTTTTGTTTGAAACATCATATTTTTTGTACATAATGATACTTCGACATTAACTTATGTACAAAAGCTTCAAAAAGATAGGGACTTGCAGAATCTATTCGTTTAAAGATAAAAATTGTATTGAATGTTGGTCACTCCTCAAGTCCAGAATTTTAAAAATTTTATATAGATGGTTAATTGTGTTAAAAAATTGTCAATATATAATTTTAAGCAAAACAAACACAACAAAAGAAAAAATGAAGACACACACATACACACACACAGGCACGGACCCAGTAAAACATGGGTGAGATCAGGTGCTCCGGTAGAGTAAGCATTTCCTGCTCCTTAAAATACACCTGCCGTTTTGAACATGTCAAATCCGGTAGAGGAAATAACAATTAAGCTTTAAAGCGAGAGATGTGTTGTTATCTGGGAAACAGATATCCCATAGCGGTCCACAATATGGCGAAGTCGATCGTAAAACTTCTGGAGGGATGACTTCAAATTTTGGGTTATATACCCTTGTTTAAGTAGCCTATTTGTGAGCAACTTGACTCTATCAGGGAAATCTCTGAATCGAACACAGGCTCTTAGTGAGCTGTGAGATGTAAATCTTAATAAAAAGTTTTATAACTGAATGTCTATACCACTTTAAATAACCTTCCCATGTCAACTCGGGTAGACAAAAACTCGTTCGGATAGGTACCGTTCGTCAAAATATAAGAAGTCTCTATTATAGTACTGATTGAGGAATAAGATAACCATTTCGCCAGAGGACATTTCGAAATTACTGGACATTTCAGCGAAATAAACTGGACGTTCGTCGACAAATCGACAAATTTTAGCGAAACATTAAAAGTACATTTTAGTGAATCTGATATTTTTTGGCAATATATCATCCATGATCCCCCTTCTCACCAAAGTAGAGATGAAAGCAGGTTTGTCAGCAATGCAATTTTTGAAATGTTTATTTAAAATGGAGACCACTGATTAACTATGTCAATAAAAATTGAAAAAAGTGTTATACGCAATACATGTTAGGACAAATCGGTATCTGTAACAGGACGTTCTTACAAAATGTTCCGGCGTGATTTCTTCATGGTGTACTTTTTTAAACCATAGGCAATGAAGGGATATGGAGTAAATGCACATGAGACAAAATCTCTATAAATACATATCTTTTGTTAGTTTCGGCCCTCGGGCTGATATGGATGTCTCAGGATGATATGGGATATGATATGAAAAATGCCATATAATTATCTCTATATATCCAAACATATCGTTGTTCAATCAATATTATTTATATGACATGACAAAAATAAGATTTCTTAAATCGCAACTGGCAATCAATTTAACCAATCTTATACACTAATTCTGGTATAGGCAAATCATGGGAATTATTTTTTCAATTTTTCTTGCAGTGGGTGATTCTCCTAGACTGTCCAGCTGTCTACTATTTTATCGGTATTTTGATGTCGTTCTTAAATAAATATCTCAGCAATTCAGAATTCGAATTACCATTCAATCTCACGGCTGAATACCCATTGAATACATCGACGATTGTCAGTACAATAAATACATCCAATATCTCATCTGTAATTCAGCAAGTTATCAACTCTACAGATCCTGAAGAGAACAACACAGATGACACCATTAGTGGTAGTGTATGTATGAATGATCTTTTACAAAAAGAATACAAAGTTTCGGCCATCATTATTACGTCATGTTGTGGAATTATTATGTTAAGTTCACACTTATTGATTGTAATCTTTGAATATTTCGAAAGGGAAACATTGTCCCCGGTATTTATTACTCTCAAGAGTTTCTCTGTAGTATCAATTGTAGATGGAATTTATTGCTGGTTGATGATAAACTTCCCATGTGCTGAACCTACTGAATATGATCCTGTACTTCATTGTATTGCTTGGTTAACAGTTCAACAGTATTTTCAAACCTGTATATTTTATCACTTACTCCTTTTGTCATCCTTGCGAATCTACATTTCCTTATTCCCTTTACATTACAAGGTAAATCTCACCACAACGCGCACCCGATATGCACTTTGCGGTATATACTTGTTAAATATGATTGTAACTCCAGCTTATGTTGCCTTCCTGGTCATGTACTATGGGTTTTGTGTAATTGACGAGAACATAAAAACTAGAGAACAAAGGGACTTTAATTTGATGATTTTATCAGTAACAGTTGTTGTGGTTTTTTCAGCAGGAATGCTTGTTTCTTTCGTGAGAAGTCGACTATCATCTGCTAAATTTCAAGCAAATCTTCAGAGACAACAATCACGATTGGCCTCCATTGTGATATTTGTGTTTCTTGCAGTTTATTGGCCCACTTTAATGTTTTCTACTCTCGTCAGACTGACCTGTCATAACGCATTCCTCATGAATTATCTGGAAATTGCTTATTACGCAATGAGATTTTTGTTTCATATGGTTAATCCATTTATACTTTGCCTGAGACTGAAGTCAGTTCGCAACAAAGTAAGTGCCGTAACCTGCCAGAAATGTATTGGTAAATAGGTTGAAAATTCGATGCGAAGGACTTTAAGGTCTTACACCGTCTTATAAAGATCCATTTTAAAAAGAACATTTTGCCGGAAATAGAGTATGACATCATAAGATTGTAGAACCCGCCCTTTTTAGTATCGTAATTCCTTAAAAAATGGTTAACCAGTTTTAACAAAAACGAAAGAAAAGGAAAAAGTGAGAAATGTGGAATTTGAAAATAATCTTTCACAATATGCACAAGAGGTCAATAGTTAGGACATTTTTACAGAGTTGTGTCGCTCTATTCACTGGTTTATTCGCCCAAGACAAAGGGACATAGTTCAATATTGAACATGATTCTGTTCTCCATCTTTTCATCAGTATTCAGAGTCATTTAACTAAAAATATAATCTACAGGAAACTGAAACTTACAAAAGATAAACATGTCTTCCTTAGGTATTCAGAGTATTTTAACTAAAAATATAATCCATATTTAAATGAGATATACAACAGACGAACATGTTTCCATCAGTATTCAGAATCATTTAAATAAAAATAAAATCTACAGGAAACTGAAACATACAAAAGACGAACATGTCTTCCTTCAGTATTCAGAATCATTTAAATAAAAATAAAATCTACACTAAACGGAATCATAAAAAGCCGAACATGTCTTCCTTCAGTATTCAGAGTAATTTAAAGAAAAATATAAACTACAGGAAACTTAAACATACAAAAGACAAATATGTTTTCCTTAAGTATTCAGAATCATTTAAATAAAAATAAAATCTACACTAAACTGAATCATAAAAAGATGAACATGTCTTCCTTCAGTATTCAGAGTCATTTAAATAAAAATATAATCTACAAGAAACTGAAACATACAGAGGCCGAGCATGTTTTCTTTCAATATTCAGGGCCATTTAGCTAAGATATAATTCTCCGGAAACTTATACATACAAAAGACGAACATGTATTCTTTCAGTATTTAGAGTCATTAAACTAAAATATAATCTACAGGAAACTGAAACATAGAAAAGACAAACATGTTTTCCTTAAGTATTCAGAATCATTTAAATAAAAATAAAATATACACTAAACTGAATCATAAAAAGATGAACATGTCTTCTTTCAGTATTCAGAGTCATTTAAATAAAAATAAAATCTACACTAAACTGAATCATAAAAAGATGAACATGTCTTCCTTCAGTATTCAGAGTCATATAAATAAAAATATACTCTACAGGAAACTGAAACATACAGAAGCCGAGCATGTTTTCTTTCAATATTCAGAGCCATTAAACTAAAATATAATCTACTGGAAACTGAAACATACGAAAGACGAACATGTTTTCCTTAAGTATTCAGAATCATTGAAATAAAAATAAAATCTACACCAAACTGAATCATAAAAAAATGAACATCTCTTCCTTCAGAATTCAGAGTCATTTAAATAAAAATATAATCTACAGGAAACTGAAACATACAGAAGCCGAGCATGTTTTCTTTCAATATTCAGAGCCATTTAACTAAAATATAATTCTCCGGAAACTGAAACATAAAAAATACGAACATGTCTTCTTTCAGTATTTAGAGTCATTAAACTAAAATATAATCTGCAGGAAACTGAAACATACAAAAGACAAACATGTTTTCCTTCAGTATTCAGAATCATTTAAATAAAAATAAATCTACACTAAACTGAATCATAAAAAGATGAACATGTCTTCCTTCAGTATTCAGAGTCATTTAAATATAAGTATAATCTACTGGAAACTGAAACATACAGAAGCCAAGCATGTTTTCTTTCAATATTCAGAGCCATTTAACTTAAATATAATTCTCCAGAAACTGAAACATACAAAAGATGAACATGTATTCTTTCAGTATTCAGAGTCATTAAACTAAAATATAATCTACTGGAAACTGAAACATACGAAAGACGAACATGTTTTCTTTCAGTATTTAGAGTCATTAAACTAAAATATAATCTACTGGAAACTGAAACATACAAAAGATGAACATGTCTTCCTTCAGTATTTAGAGTCATTAAACTAAAATATAATTCTCCGGAAACTGAAACATACAAAAGACGAACATGTCTTCTTTCAGTATTTAGAGTCATTAAACTAAAATATAATCTACTGGAAACTGAAACATACAAAAGGCAAACATGTCTTCTTTCTGTATTCATAGCTATTAAACTAAAAATATAATGAACAGGAAACTGAAATATACAAAAGACCAACATGTATTATTTCAGTATTCAGAGCTATTAAAGTAAATATATAATCTACAGGAAATTGAAATATACAAAAGACGAATGAAGTAAAAGAGACAACAGGAAACAACTACAATTGCTGGAAATTAAAATACATGCCAAAATCTGCTAGGGAACTACACAGGAAAAATATAAATAAGACAAAAGACAAATGTAAACAACGATAGGAACTCGGGACAGCCGGACTTGGTACCGGCACTAGTAAAAGCCAGCGGTAGGGTTAAACCAAAACCAAACCAAACCAAACCACCCCTTTGTCTGTCCCGTTTTCCTAGAGTTTAGTGAAAGAACATACGAATAAAACCCAATACAGGTAGTCTACTAACTCCATGACCATAATCTTGAAAGGAGAGAATATGACAATACGTACTTTTGAAAGAAGCCGGCTAGCTAAAGGAGCCTAGTATGCTGGGAAAACACTGTCGCACTACGGAAAAAAATCAAACTCAAAACTTCCCGCAGGGTTTGGTGAAGAATCATCATATATTTCAGTAGACATCGGCAGTATCAATGAGAGGCCAGTATGTATGTAAAATCTTCAGGTCACTAGATCTCAAAGCGGATGCAAGCAGAGTATCTTGTCAATATCCCCTATTACGTAAAGAATGTTAGTCACGTCCCAGCTTTTTCTGGATTTTTAATTAGTTTCTGGCACTAACTATCACAGCCAAACCTTTCAAACCTTTTAAAACAGAATTATAGATTTCATTAGTTGTTGAATACCTTTAAGAAGTTTTAGAACAGATATGAATATTCAATATCCGAATATGGCGTTACTCGCAAACAGCTTATTACTAAGGGCATTTCTTATCCTCGTTTTTACGGTAACGTTGTTAAAAAATGCCTTTACAAAAGGTAATGGAGTAAATGAACATGAGACCATAACACATATGTAACTCCAACTGCAATAATTTTAATGAGCTGTATTGCCATTTCGGAAATTAATTCCTCAGCAGCAGCAGTAGAACCCAAACAAAGGAAATCCATAATTTCAAAAAATGTTTAAAATGCCTAAAACCAAACGAAATCCGAAAAATCAGTAACTCCAAATATAGCCAAGGACAAAACTACGATGGAGGGAGTTAATCCTAGGTTTTAGAATTTACATAAATTTAGATAATAGTAATTGAACAAAGTGTACATATGAGATATTATCTCATGTACAAGTACACCATATCTAAGAAAAATAAAGAGCATACATCTCTACCAAGGCGAATTGTTTAACCAAACTCCACACTGCAATAAAAGACGAACTCCAGTATTAAATATTTTACAAAAAGATATAAAGTAAATGAACACGAGACCATAACACATATGTTAACTCCAACTGCAATAATTTTAATGAGCTGTATGGCCATTTCGGAAATTGATTCTTCATCAGCAAACTATAACCCAAACAAAGGAAATCCACAATGTCAAAAAATGTTTAAAATGCATAAAACCAAACGAAATCAGAATAATCAGTTATATTAAATATAGCCAAGGACAAAACTTCCATGCACGTTTATTTCTTTCGGTTTTTGGTTTTCAAATGTTATAAAGTGACACCGGTCGTCCAAATGGCTATCTACAGCTTCTGTAAATAATAATTTCTATGAGAACAGACCTGACAAAATAGGAGATCTATGAGCATTTAATCTGAATTCTATAGAGTTTCAATTATTTGTTATTAAGTTCCATTTATTATGTAGTGTACTTAAGCCACACTATTTACTTTAATTGTAAATTCATTTTCATTTTTATGCCCCCAGATCGAAGATCAGGTGGCATATTGTTTTGGTCCTGTCTGTCTGCTTGTCTATTTGTTTGTCTGTGCGTCCGAAACCTTGGCTTTAACTTTTGAGGTATGCAAGGTAGACATTTCATACCTGGCAAGTGTATAGGTCTAGTCAAGAGGAACATAAATATGCAAAATGAATTAGGTCAAGTCAAAAGTCAAGGTCACAGAGGTAAAAAAGGCTAAAATTGGGTATTTTCATATATTTTACTGTAGAATATTGGGGTATATGTAGTGTTTCACAAACACACCTTGTTGAATAAAACATGTGTATTGATTTTTTATTGAACAAGTATGTGCTTGTTTCTGCATTTCTTTTTCATTAATGCATTAAAAAAAACACACAAATATAATAAAAAATTTTAAAAAAAAACAAAAACAAAACGAATAAAGTAAACAACCAAAAAAAAAAAAAAAAAAAAAAACAAAACAAATAAAGTAAACAACCAAAAAAAAAAAATAATAATAATAAAAAGAAAAAAAATTAAAATAAAGAAAAAAAGGATGAATGAATATTAAAAAAAGATAATTTGATTGATTCAACATAGCGTAAATACAGATTTCTTATATTTGATTCAAATCTTTATTGATGTTTTAGTCATAGTTTTTCAGTATCATGCCTTATTTGTATACATATGTATTGTCTTTGATTGTTAAAAAAAAGATTGAAAAGTAAAAAGGATATATACTTGTAAATACACATTTTGTAGATTTTTTCTCATATCCTTATTGATGTTTTGGTAAGATTTCCAGTGCCATGTGTTATTTGTTTTTGATTGTAAAAAAAAAGATTGAAAAGTAAAAAGGAAATATACTTGATTCAATATAGTGTTAGTACATATTTCGTATAATATCTGTTTCTCATATCTTTATTGATGTTTAAGTCAGAGATTTTCAGTTTCATGTGTTATTTGTATAGTTGCCTTCGATTGTTTACCTTATTACTTCAAACTTATTCATCCTAGCAACACTTTTGGGTCTACTCGACTTGATAAAGGGAGTGACTTTCTCCAGGTAAAAAAGTCAGTTTCAAGAATAAGGAAACAGAACATCTACCACAGCGTTCAAATTAGGTTTTCGAATCTGTAATAAATGACATACAAAGTAGTTCTGGGTTCAACCTTTTGGAAGAATAAGTCATGAAACACGATCTACATCTGATATTACTTATTCCAAATGACAGTATAAAGCACCTGAATAACGTATCATTCATATATTTTGTTAACTCTAGATCTATTTATAAACATATAAATTGTCATAATATATTTATCTTGGTGTAAAAGTGACAACAAAAGTCCGAATCGATCAAAGGAAGAGACCAGTAAGGAAAATCCGTATAACACACGACAGGTAACTAAATACCGAAATCACTGTGAATTTACTTTCTGCATATGCGCATTTCGACAACTTATGTCTCTTCAGTGCAGATAAAATCTTAACGTTTGGAAGACCATAAACTCAAAGATGTTTAAAAACTGATAGAGAACAAATAACCAAAGTGATCTAAATTTAAAGCCAAAATCAGCTAAGGACAGAACTTTGCATGAGGGAGATACTCCTTAGACAGAATCAGGGAAACACAACCAATACAGACCATTTTTGGCAAGCCGTCATATTCCCGACTTGAAACGGATATTTTATAAATAAAATGGTGGGTTTAACTAGGTTTAATGATGCATCAACCTCCCGCTTATATGACGATTCTGTGTACCAAGATTGTGTTAAATGTCAAAGCCATAATATTGTCAAAACATTGAATTTTTTCCCACAGGTGTTATATTGAGGTTCTTTCTTGTAAAACATGTACGTAAATCTATGTATTTGTATTTGTATCTCTCTTTATTTGTCAATAAAATACTTGTAGTGAGTTATTTTTATGTTATAGAAGAGACGAAGAATCAAATCTCATTAAACGTGAAACAAGGGCAGTAGAGTACCGAAGGAACAAGGGATGTGATAAAAGGGTCTGTAGGTCTCGTTTCCTTTCGAACTTCCGGGACCAAAACTTGTACCCCAAAGCTGCATTTTAAGCAAAAATATATGACGTTTAAAGCTAAAAATTTGAACGTCATAATCCTGCAACGTCATATTTTGGCGGGATAGGTTTTCAAATTGCAATTTTATCGTGATTTCTCGATGTCACATGACGAGACTTACAGACCCTATTTCAAGAATTAAAATCAAAAGACATTGCAACAACGAGAAAGCAGAAAAACAAATACACGACAAGGACAGGAGACAACCGCAAGTACGAATTAAAAAAGACCATATTTTGAACTAAGACACTAAGAGTGTGAAGTCTCATCAAATACCGAATTACAAAAACAGGAAAACAGCAAACACCTACAATGGCCAGGAACTACAATCACATGCCACAATTTACAAGCAAACTGCACCATAAAAACAATAATGAAAATAAGAGACAAACATAAATAACGATAGGAACTCGGGATAGCCGGACTTGGTACCGGCACTAGCAAAAGGCAGTGGTGGGGTTAAACCGGCTTATGGGTACCCAAATCTCCCCTTTCTCTATCCCGTTTCCCTATAGTATCATAAACATACGAATAAAACCCAATACAGGTAGACTACTAACTCAATGACCACTATCTTGGAACAGAAAAAAGCATAAGACAACGCAATTTTGAAAGAAGGGTCAAAGAGTGCTCGCCGCTAAACTGCCGGCTAGCTCAAGGAATCTAGTCTGCTGGTAAAACACTGCCACACTACGGAAGAAAAGTCAAACTCAAAACTTCCAGAAGGGTTTGGTAAAGAGTCTTCATGTATTTCAGTAGACATCGGCAGTATCAGTGAGAGGCCAGTATATATGTAAAGTCTTCAGATCACTGGAATCCAAAGCCAATTTAACGGATTTGTTCAGAATATCTCGTCGATATCCACTATTACGTAAAGAATGTAAGTTACGTCCCAGTTTTTCTGGATTATTTATCAGTTTTTGACATTTTTTTAACAACATTTCCATAAAATCGAGGATGAGAAATGCCCTTTGTAATTAGCTGTTTGTGAGTCACGTCATATCTAGATATCAGATGTTCATATCTTCTGTAAAACTTCTTAAAAGTATTTAATAGTTTATGAAATCTGTAACCTTGTTGTAAAAGTTTGGATGTGAGAGTAAGGTTACGCTCATTAAAATCATCAAGAGTGGAACAAATGCGAGCGAATCGTACAAGTTGAGATATATACACCCCTTAAGATGGAGCAAGGGGAACGTCGCCGTCAAGAAAGGGGAAATTAGTGATTGTAAATTCAAAATCATCCCTTTTATCATAAACTTTAGTTTTTATTTTACCAGAGTCAATGGTGATACTTAGATCCAGAAAGGGCAGTATTTAGAATCATTGTTTGCCTTATTTAGTTTCAGTCGTTGTGGGTAAATGGTGTCAACATAAGTTAAAAACTGGGGATTGTCAATAGTAAGGATATCGTCAATATACCTGCTATTATCATTGAACATAGAAATGAGTTTATCACTATTTGGTACAGTTCCATTTTGTAGTTTTTGCATAAATTCCCGTTCGTAACAGAACAGAAAAAGATATGCAATGAGAGGTGCACAATTAGTACCCATGGGGATTCCAATGACCTGATGATAAACAATGGTGCCGAAACGAACATTAATGTTGTCTAGCAAGAGATTCAGTGCCTAAATCATATCATCACATGTCCAGGAGCAATAATTGTTGTAAGAGATATTGGAGAAGAATCCTTGCTTTTTGTTGCAGCAAATAAACTGAAGACCCGAAAATTTAATAGACCATTTAATAAGTTCACCTAATTAAGATTTAATCAAATTGTGCGGAAGGGTTGTATAAAGTGTAGAAAAATCATAACTGTCAATAGATGAAACTTGTCTATCTATAGATTGTAATTTATCTAAAACTTTAATAGAATTTTTTACACTCCAAAAGTAATTTACACCAGAGTTTTGATATGTTTTTTTCTACAATAGTTTTTGACTAACTCCTTTATAAAAGTTTAGTGCACTGGTTAAATTGATGGACAAATTTGTGGTAGAACAATTACTTGAAGCCGAAATGAAACGATGTTTGTAGGGATTTTTGTGAAGTTTAGGAATCCAGTACATAGTAGGTAGGGTGTTATCTTTAGGTGGAACTTTCAGTGTTTCTGTATCCTTGTAATGTTTTGTGGTGAGCGTTTTCTCGTCATAATTTGTACGTTCAAAAGTGCTAGAGTTTGCCAATTCGTTTTTTTGGACATCGATATAGTATTTTTTTCAGATGATGGCAACGTTGTTTGAAGCTTTGTCGACATGTGCAAACACATATTTCTCACCAAGTTCTTTCAGTTTGGACTTAATTCTGTTAACAGACAGCTTAGGTGATGACTCATAATAATTTTCTTTATAGAAATTGATTTTGTTGGTGACTTTACTAATGATTTTATCTCTAAACATATTAAGAGAATGTTTGTCTGCACTTTCTCGTTTGCACCATTTTATACAATAGTTGGTTACCAAGCCTTTAATAATGTCGAAACAAGCTTGCCAGTTTATTTTCGAAGGTGGGCGATATTTAGGCCCTTTTCTAAAGAATCGTCTAACTTCTTTGTCTACAATAATACTCAAGTCCCCCGTTAATATATGCCCACAAGGGTCATAGCGATAAGGCGAAGTGGAACAGTCACAGCTGCTAGGGTAGTTCTTCTCGAGATTAGCATCACAGGTTATAGAAGAGTAATTGAAAAAAAAATACTTCTAGTACATAAATGTAGGTTTTTTGTTACTAAAGGAGATGACAGGCATATCCTGATTATCAAAATAAACTGGAACAAGTTTTTGAACATCTGGGTCCCGAAAAATGCCGGCAATATCAATCAAATCGATACCCTTATTAATATATTTAATTTTCAAAAAATGTTTTTTGTGTTCATTCGGTTTGTCGATTCTGGGATAAAGTCGATGGAAGCAAAAAGCGTCGATTTTTTTTAGAACATTCGTAGAGCGGACTATTAACAGACATTGTATCACATTCTAGAGAGATTTTATTAAGATGTGTGACAGGTATAGAACAAAGTTTAGTGAACAAACCATGCCGCCCATTGTTTTGAAAACAGTATATAGATCTTTAACATTGATGAGGTTCTTACGTTTGCTTTTTATATTATAATTACCTCTTCGGCCATGTGACCTACGATGTCGTAACTTCGGAGAAGAAATACCCATGATGTCAATTGAAGCATGCTCATGTTACCCTGACCCATGATGTTGTCATTCAACCCTAATGGGTAAGCTGTCTGAAGTTTTTTGATCCACGAAGTCACTAAGCAAATAAAAAAACCTACCTCAAATCTGATTCAAAGCTACAAGATAGCAGGACTCGTTGAGACTTCCCGCCACCATCCATGATGGCCTATCTATACATTGTAGTTGTTGTTGATACTGTCATTGGAGTAGCTTCAGGTCTACTTTTACACTTGATTGTTTCTTCCTGCACGATCGTACTGTACGAATAGCGTGATGATTAGATTCATGGATTGTAAAGCTGTCCATTTCTGGGTGTCATCTTCATAAAAGCTATTTTCGTCTGTATTTAAATCGTCTTGGTTGACAACAAGACAACAATATATGTTCTTGAAAGGTAACAGTTGCATATAATCTTCATTGAATATATGGGAGAAGTCTCTCTGTCCGTTGGATCTGTATCAGGTGTCTGACGTTCAGTTTGGCTTTGGTCACCAATATATTTCATGGGGTTGTTGTCGGCCGGGTGCAGAAATGGGGTAATTGTAATCATTAATAATCAATTACATTTTTCAGAGTAATCAGTGTAATCATTAATCAGCCAAAAATCTGATTACGTGTAATTTAATTTAATCAATTACTTTAAAAATAGCCTGTAATCATGACTACTTTTGATTACATTCTGATTACAATGGAAAATATTAGAATCTCAAACCATGGCTTTTTTCATACCATTTATAAGTCTCATAAAATTTTATACAACCAAGTTGTAGTATATTATGGAGAAACTGCAATTAGAACTATTTTCTTTATATATATATATATATATATAAACAAAAGTTATTCTTAATGGTAAAATGTTTGTAAGATCAGCCAGTTTTACTTGATATTTTGTCATAAATTTGATCAAAAATACAAAAAGGAAATTCATTTTAATTTTGTAACGGATTATATCAGGAATGTCAAAACGTAGGAAAATTCAGATTTTATCATTGTCTGTCTTCTGATTGAGTTCAGCAAATGTAAATTTATCTATGCAAAGATTTAGCATAATTTTGCACAACTGGTCTCTGATTTATTTTTTAACAATTTATCATTGGAACCACTATTCCATGGATCCACCATTACATGATCAAAGTACAATTTTATCACATGGAAATGGTCGTATAAAAAATTACAGATAGATTTGTGAAATATTAGTCCTGATTAGAATTTAATTATTGTCATAATTAATTGTTGTTTATTCTGGAATCAAAAATTCAATCTTTTGTTTCATCAGTGTTAATGTCACCTCTTACAATTACAGGTAGAAAACAATTAAGGTTTGTTTGGTCCCTTATGGCATTATTATAAAAATGTACATGTACTGATGTATAACTATTTGATTTTTTAAGATTGAATGTATTAAAATAATCCAATATACATTTACAGAAACCATACCAAGAAGTGAAAAGAAATGGATATAGAGTGATTGTGCATATGACAAACTTATATCAAACACACCGAGAAAAAAACTATATCTGGCAAAACAACAAGACTTAAATTCTTTTTACATATAGTTAGAAAAGAGCATATAACATAAATATTTAAATTTCCCAACCACAGTTATTTATTAAAAATTTCAATGTAATCAGATCAGATGTAATCATGATTACTCTTCAATGTAAACATTAATTTAATTTAATCATGTTAAAATGGTGTAATCATTAATTAAATTTAATCATACATTTTGGAAAGTAATTGTAATTTAATGTAATTTGATGAAAGTAATCAGACCCATCTCTGGTCGGGTGATTCGAAAAAAAAAAGATAATCCCAGAACTTACCAGACACAGTCAATTAATTATAGAAAACTTTGCTTTGTGCACTGCGTAGTCCTCTGTTGGCATAACGAATCTCTTTTAACTCTTTTAACTCAACATTGCTTATAGCAGAGTACAGTCTGAGGGAGAGTTCCCGAAGCATTAATATAAAGCACGAGTGTTTTTTTTTTTCGATGTAAGAGTCTCCTTTCAATTGTTGAAAGCTTTGCGTTGTTCCCTTTTCTTACTTGATTTCATGGTGGGAATATGATTTCAGATTTGGCATCAGTTTGGATAAAAGCTAATTGAGGGCACTGAAGATGTTTATAAATCTGCCGGAATATCCGACAAATTCAATCCTGTTAGCTTTGTCAAATTCTTTTGAAGATTCTCGATGTGTTGTTCTTTAATTCTTTCAAAGGTGAGGACGTCATCTAAGAAGAAGCAGCATAACATGAGATGGAAATCCAATAAGCAATCTTTCATCATCCATAGCTTTGGAAGTTTGCCTGTGGGTTGTTGAGTCCATCATTTAATCTTACGAGTCCAACGGTAAATACCGATCACTCTTTCCAAATCCCTGGGAATTTCTATTTGAAGGTAGCATTTCTTTAATCGATCTTACTGAAGAAGGTACTTCCAGCTAGATAAATCAACATGTTTTCTTTCCTGGGTAAAACGTAACTATCCTTCTTTGTGATAGAGTTCAACTGAACAAGTAAAGGAATAAGGAGTAAATGTACAGCATGATGAAGCCTCAGTCGGGAGAATATTTACACTTGATGAAATCAAAATGAGGTGTCATTATTATATTTCCGTTGTTTCTAGTGACTAGTATCTTAAGCTGGTGGACGATCACACAATATAGACAAACACTGGGCACTCATCAAGTAGATTGTAAGAACTTGTAAATATTATAAATATGGGCAATTTAAACAGGTGGTCAGACGTTTATTTCCAAATAACAAAAATAAATACAAAAATTTGAAAGTATGAAAGTATACTCATATGAGAAATTCTATCACGAACAAGTACATCATAACTGAAATACATGTGTATAAAGAGAGCAAAATCTGTTGCAAGGGGAATCTTTTTACGGACTCAACACTGCAATAGCGACATACTCCAGTCGAAAATAGCGAACTAAAGGATATGGAGTAAATGCACATGAGACAAAGTCTCTACAAATAGTCGACAAAAAGTCTGTGGAAATTCGAAATCATCACGCTTGTTGTGACGTTTTCCTTTCAAACGTCCAGAATTGTCAATGTAGAGGTAAAGGTCCAGGTATAATACATGTAATGGTGTATCTGTTGTCTCTTTAATTTCAAGCTCATTGTGGTAAATAAGATGAAGGTTATCCTTAAATTCAGGATAGATTAATAATGAAAGAACAAAATTTATAAAACGTAAGCTGAAAGTAAAGGACTTGGCTAGCATATGCCTTTTTTCTAAACTAGCCTTCATATGAACCTTTCTACATACGAATAGAGAAACAAATGACTAAAAATGACGCACAATTAGTCCCCATAGGTATTCCTATTGTCTACTGGAAAACTTGTCCTCCAAATTCTACAAATATGTTATCTATCAAGAACTCCAACATTTCAACAAGAATTTAGAACTAGATTTGCAATTGCAAGCAATAGCTGAAGTCGCCCCTGACGGCCAATTGGAAGATTCCAGCTTGTTCGCAGCATCAAAATCTACCTAAAAATCAAATTTCATTGAATTTGGACAAAGTTGAACTTTTTACGTATTTTGGCGGCCCTCTTGGTAAAGGCGGCCATGTTGAAAAAATGTTTCCTTGCATACCCTCCTCCAGATAGTGATCTAACTTTGTACCAAATATGAATGAATTCCATTGTAGCATGATTGAGAAAATTTCAAGTTTTGTTAAAATTGGACGAATTTCGAAGTTTTCGTTTTTTGGTAGTTATCTTGGAAATGGCGGCCACTTTGAAAAAAAAATTACTTGCATGCACCCCTCCAGATAGTGTTCCAACTTTGTACCAAGTATGAATTATTTCTGTCCAGGCATCATTGAGATATAAGCCGGACAAAAAGAGGTGGAAGACAGAAAGAAAGAAAGTGTAATAATAATAATAAATTATAGGATGCTGATACAAAAGTCTCCCAAACGAACTCCCAAATAAGAAATTCGGGCTAAAGATCACTACCACACATCGTAGGCAACCTGTCTGTTGAGTTTCAATCAATTCTGAGTACTTTCAATTTTCCTGCCTTTTTTCTGTTTCCATTTTGAAGTCTTGGAGACCAGAAACCAATTCCTCGTGTCTTAAGCAAACTTCCTGTAAATTTTCATTCAATTCTGAGCACTTTGATTTTCCAGCCTTTTTTGCAATTTCCATGGCAACGGGTGCCATTTTGAAGTCTTGGACGGCGGAAACCGATTCCCCATGTCCTAAGTAGCCTTCCTGTAAAATTTCATCCAATTCTGAGCACTTTCATTTTCCCGCCTTTTTTGCCGTTTCCATGGCAACCGGTGCCAATCTGAAGTGTTGCAGACCAGAAACCAATTCCCCATGTCCTAAGTAACCTTACTGTAAAATTTCATCCAATTTTGAGCACTTTCATTTTCCGCCTTTTTTGCCGTTTCCATGGCAACCGGTGCCATTTTGAAAATTCTGAGACCTTCTTGCACCATTCCAGATAGGGACATATCTTGCTATGAAGTTTGGTCAAGATCGGACCATTAGTCTCTGAGAAAACGCGCGGACAAAATTTTGGCGGAAAGACAAGAAGAACAAGAATAACTAGATTTGTAACTGCAAGCAATAGCTGATGTCGCCCTGGCAGCAAATTCGATGCTTTCCTCTTGTTCGCAGCGTCAAAATCTACCCAGAAATCAATTTTCGTTGAAATCCGACAACAATGAAATTTTGATGTATTTTGGCAGCCATCTTGAAAATGGCGGCCATTTTGAAATTTTTTTCAATCTGTCTAGAAATCAATTTTCGTTGAAATCGGGTAAAGTTGATATATTTGTTACGTAAATAGGCGGCCATCTTGATAATGGCGGCCATTTTGATTTTTTTTCACATAAATTCCTTCCTCTCATCTAATTGAACATTCATGCAAAATATGAACAAATTCTGTAAAACAGTTCCCGTGATATATATAATTTTCCATTTTTCAACATAAAATGGCCGCCATTTTGAAATTTTTTTCATCGCCATGCAAAACTTCACATGGTGGTTCAGGTGTGTGCAAAGTATCAAGTGATTCTGTTCAGGCAAACTATGAGAAGACCTACAAAGTTGTTAAATTTATACGTAAAATGGCGGCCATTTTGATTTTTTTTTCGCATTAATTTCTTCCTATGCAAAATATGAACAAATTCTGTAAAACGGTTCCTGAGATATATAATTTTCCATTTTTCAACGTAAATTGGCGGCCATCTTGGAAATGGCGGCCATTTTGAAAAAAAAATTTCATCGTCATGCAAAACATCACATGGTGGTTCAGGTGTGTGCCAAGTATCAAGTGATTCGGTTCAGGCAAACTATGAAAAGACCTGTGGACAAAATTATTGGAAGTAAAATAATAATAACAAGTTATAACTGTGTACACAAGCGAAACACAAAAGTCTCTAAAACGAACTCTCATATCTGATTCCTGGGCATTATAAAACCCCCTTTAAAAAAATTTGAGTAGGGGTTGTCCTCCTAATTTGCTTTATACATATAGTTGAAAACGAAACATAACACACAGCATAAAACACGTTTTTCTCAAAATTAAAGCTTTCTGGTTTGGTTTCCATGGCAACCAAATGTTCCATTATCCATTACAA
>MJUU01020961.1:65096-94207 GCA_002080025.1 Modiolus philippinarum | reverse complement strand
AAAATAATACATATAGCTGTAAAGAAAATACAATTATCAATAATAAATACGTTTTCTCAAAATTTCAACTTTTTGAATGGTTTCCATGTTTTTCTCAAAATTATAGCTTTCTGGTTTGGTTCCCATGGCAACCAAATGTTCCATTATCCATTACAACCAATTTCATACCTGGTTCCAAAAAAAATTGGGCAGGGGTTCCCCTTATAACCTAAAAATAATACATATAGCTGTAATGAAAATACAATTAATATCAATACTAAATATGTTTTCTCAAAATTTCAACTTTTTTTAATAGTTTCCATGGCAACGGAATTAATTTTTGAATTTCCAATCATGTGAAACCCTTTCTTACATGAATCACATCTTCCCTATGAAGTTTCATGGAGTTACAGTACATAGTGTTTAAGATACACTAAAAAAATTGTGAAAAAAATTCAAAATTTCATTTTCCCATAGGGTTAACATAGAGGAGCCAACCCTTTTTTGAACCCCCAAATGTACCCTCAATGAACCCCCTTTTGAAAATTTTTTGCATGTTGCACAACTAGATATATGGGGCTAACATCCTACAAAGTTTGAAAGCTGTAGGTAAAATAGTCTCTGAGATCTGGTTCGGACAAGTTCATACGGACGAGAAGAAAGAAAGAAGAATAACTAGATTTGCAATTACAAGCAATAGCTCATGTCGCCCCTGGCAGCTAATTCGATGATTCCATCTTGTTCGCAGTGTCAAAATGAACCTAGAAATAAATTTTCGTTGAAATCGGACAAAAATTGAATTTTGACGTATTTCGGCGGCCATGTAGGAAATGGCGGCCATTTTGAATTTTTTGTTGGTGCATGAGCATCAACTAATGCTCATCCAACTTTTTGCTAAATTTGAATGAATTCTGTAAAGGCATGCTTGAGATTTTATGATTTTCATTGAAATCGGACAAGTTTCAAATGTTGACGTAACAGGGCCACCATCTTGGAAATGGCAGCCTTTTTGAAAATTTTTTTTTGTGGAGGTACAACTTCATAAGTTGATCCAACTTTGTCCCAATGTGAATGAATTCTGTCCAGGCATCATTGAGAACCTACGTGGACAAAAAGAGGTGGAAGAAAGAAACAATAATAACTAGATTTGCAATTGCAAGCAATAGCTGATGTCGCCCCTGGCAGCAAATTTGATGATTCCATCCTATTCGCAGCGCCAAAATCTACCTAGAAATCAATTTTCATTGAAATCGGACAAAGTTGAAATTTTGACGTATTTTGGGCGGCCATCTTGAAAATGACGGCCATTTTGAAATTTTTTTTCACATAAATTTCTTTCTCTCATCTTACTGAACATTTATGTACAATATGAACAAATTCTTCAATACAGTTCCAGAGATATTGAATCCTCCAATTCTCAACGTAAAAGGGCAGCCATCTTGGAAATGGCGGCCATTTTGAAAATTTTTGCCGGTGCATGCACATCTTCTCATGGTGGTCCAACTTTGTGCCAAGTATGATTGAATTCTGTCCAGGCATCTTTGAGAAAACATGCGGACAAAAATCCTTGGAAGAAAGAAAGAATAATGAAAAATAATAATAACAAAGAAACGGACCAAAAACAATATGTCGTCCCGACTACGTCTGGGGCGACATAATAATAATAATAATAATAATGAAGGACAAAGAACAATATGTCGTCCCGACTACGTCTGGGGCGACATAATAATAAGAATTGAGTAAAAACAATTAGTACTTAATAATAACAAAGAAAGGGACCAAAAACAATATGTCGTCCCGACTACGTCTGGGGCGACACAATTAGAGCAATAATATTTGAAAAAGAAAGTCTAATGTACAACTGTCTGCTGTACAATTAGTTTTTTTTGCACACCGATGTCTTCAATGTTGAAAAACGTAGGAAGAATAAATCACAAAACTTTTGCAGATATAGCAGTATATGTAGACAAGCTGTACAATCATTCATCTCTATAAAAATATAGAGACACAATGTTGATTGAATTTATGTATCGTGATTTTCATTGCTTAACTTTGTTCGTCAGAATTTTTGCTTACATGGACACAACGAAGGAACGGAAACCTGAATTGATCTTGAATTGTAAAAAAATTGCTAACAGAGAAGATAAGGGTCCTTGAGAACGGATGAACATAACCTGAATAGATATTGAGGTGTGAAAAAATTGCTATGAAATACGGGCTGTTGAAAACACAATATTGTATTTTATCGCCAATATGTACATTTTACTCTTTTATCTTACTGACTGATATTGTCAATATCTCCGTACTGACCTGATACAAGAAATATCTGGCAATGACGTCACGAATATGGCGAGATGACTATTATGCTATTATGAAGTTACCGATAAAAACAATAATGGCAGTTTTGAAGGACTCGACAGAAAATATCACAAGTATCACAGCCCGTTCTATCGGACTCGCCGCGATACGTTGATATTTTCTGTCTCGGCCCTCAAAACTACCATTATTCTATGTTTAAAAAACAGGAGAGAAATAGATAACCGGAATAGGTCGTGGGATGTAAAAACATTGCAAGAAATATGTACTCGTGAAAACACAACATAATACACTTAATAACAGATTTAATAAGGTAATAAGGAGAAGATATCAGGAACCACTTACAATGGCAGAAAATCACAATCATATGTCACCATCCGCCAGGCAACCGCACAAGAAAAAAAAAAACAATAAAAAGACATAAGACAAACGTAGACAACGATAGGAATAAGCAATGAAGGGATATGGAGTAAATGCACAAGAGACAAAGTCTCTACAAATACATGGTGAAAAGCAATGGAACAACGCTTTTATTGTTGTTCTTCATCTTGAAGTCACCATGAGGCCTTTAACAATGAGCTTTGCCCATACTTCATAGTAAGTTCAAGACGGCCCCAAGCACCGGTTTGAGCGGAATTAATTGCTAGATGTTAAGCAATGCTACATCCACGTTTATTCTGGCCATAGATGCGGGATTGTCAACAAACATTAAGGAAACTGGCAAAGTTTTCTTACAATCACTGTCATTCGTTGCCCGACAAAAGCACCAGTGTTACCAGCTGGTGGACAATCACAACAAATAGACAAACACAGGGCACTCATCAAGTCGATTGTGAGAAAACTTGGCTGTATAAATTAGTGAGATGTGGGCAATATTAACAGGTGGTCAGTCGGACTTGGTATATACCAACAAAAACTACTTGCAAGCCTTTTAGGCCATGATACGGCGACCTACCCGCCAACTACAATCCTCCAATACTTATAAAATCCCTTTACGTCCTGACAAATATATTAATATTATGCGGTAGGCGTTTCCATGGCTGATGAAAATCCAATCAAAAAACAGAAATGCTTATCAAATAAATATGGTGTACTAAAGGGAAAAGGCCCTTAAGATCAGGCAACGTTATTTTTTGAATGTACTGATGAACATAAGTGTATGCTCCATATACATTTCAGTAATGGTGTACTTGTTTTTGAGAGAATTTCTCATATACTTTCAAATTGTTATTCTGACCATCTGTTTATTGTACCCATTTCATGGAATAATAATGTCAGGTTTTCTTACTATTGGCTCAATATGTACCTTGTAGTTGTTTTAATGTTGTGATTGTCTTCTATTAGTCTTTTTGTCAGAAAACGGACGAGAGCAATTGTAAGAACACTTTGCCAGTAAAGTTTATGTTTGTTGACTATCCTGCATCCATGGGTAAATTGACAAAGATGTGGCATTTCTCGAAAAACTAGCACTGAAGTCTGCTCGAACCGGTGCTAGGAACCGTCTTTAACTTACTGTGTGGTATGAGTAAAGCTCATGGTGACTTTAAGATGAAGACCAACAATAAAAGCGTTGTGCCATTGCTTAGTTTAACCATCAAATTTTAGAGAATTTGTCTCATTTGCATTTACTCCTTATCCCTACTTTGTCAATAATGTACCAATCTTGGGGACTAGACATTAAAATGTTCCATACCCAAAAGTTAATTATCACAAGGATGTATTTATAATGTGTCTCAGAAAATATGTGAACAGGAACTTGTTAACTATGGAGTATACAATGCAATCAAATTAACATATACACATGGAAAAAAAGTATTGCAACAACTGATTTTTAACTTTCACAGAATTTGTGGGCAATATTTTTAAGTATTTCTGCGTTATAATACAGTTATTGATAAGGCATTTCACATTACATTTCATCATTTTCTTGTTCATCATGATAAATCAAATTCAATTTTCAAAATATTTTTATACAAAATATAAAAAGACATACGTTTTGGGTCAAAATTTACTGTTTTTAACTATGGGCCCAGCAATTCTAAAAATCATTTAAATACTGTAAATGTGCACTAGAAACGTTTGTATGACTGTGCATAACACAATCTGCGAAAAACTTTCAATTTTCAGTAAAGCTTCCGTTCACACGGATGACTGCCTCCAAACGCCTTCTCACACCTCAAGTGAAATGACAAATCTGCTGTTGAGTCAGTTTTCACCATTTTTGAAGCAATGCTTGCTTTAAATCATCTGAAGTCTGTACTGGAGAGACGTTTTCTTGCACACTGCTACCGATAATGTCCCAATATTACATGTGCAGTACCAGGCTTACACCATAGCAAACTATCGTCAGTAATGTCTAACTTAAAGCGACTCTTGTCTGACCAATGAGTCCTTCTCCAGGATACAAAATTCCTGCGACGACGAGCTGGAAACAACTCCAAACGTGCTGCGTTTTGTCTTTTTATCAACGACGGGCGTTTTACTGATAGTTTTGAACGGTACCCGACAGTTTTCAGTCGATTACAACAGTGTTCTTGATGAAAGCACAAAATTTGGTAAGCACTGTACGTCTAAAACGTGATTTTGTCCATGAAAGGATTTCGCCTTACAAGCCGTCCCAACACTCTATGTTCACGATCACATGTTACTGGTGGTCTCCACATCTTGAATATTCGTAAATTCGTTAGTCTGTTGATGTGAATTCACGATTCGGCGTATTGTTGTACGGTGGTGGCCTACATGACAAGCAATGTGTCTGAGGGGTAGTCCAACATCCAGCATACCAATAATTTCCTTTGAAACATAATTTCACAAGTATGATGGGCCCATTTTAGCAACAATTGAACAGAACTTGCTCACACCAAAGGATAAACATAACGACGAATATCATGTAGGAAAACTTGATTTTTAGTGCTTGTGAATGTAAGCTGTATTCGTGAAAAAAAGTCAGGCTATAAATAGACAATGGCCAATTTAACAAAGAAAATTTATCAATTAAGTTGTATTTGTTTCAGTTAATCCATACATGTGTCAAAATCACTAAAAATATTTTTTATATTTTATTTTGAATTTGGTGTTGCAATACTTTTTTCCATGTGTATATTTTGACAAAGAACAGAACCATAAACTTTCCTCTCACACAGTAAAACTCTTCTTCTCTTAACCTGATCTCCCAAGAAATGTATGCATTGGTTTTAAAAACTATAGGGTAAAATTATATGCGCCCGAACCAATCAAATGCTATCAATGTCAGTCATTTGGACACCTAGCTAATGAGTGTCATAGAGACAAAGTATGTATTAGACACATGAAGGTAGATGTGAGGTACAAGACCCAATATTTGTGAACTGCAAAGGGGAACATCAAGCAAATTACAAACAGTGTCCAAAGAAAGTAGAACAACAGGATATTCTTAAAAAAGAGTACGGAGGAGATAATCTTTCTCTCTTCAGCTACTAAAAAAGTACAAAATGATCAAAGTGTTCCTGCTAATAATCACAAGCAAAACACCAAACAGGGATTTAAACATGTAAAAAAGAAACAATTTGAAAAGAGTTATGTAAACAAAAAGAAAGTTGAAATATCTGAATGTTTTGGATTGATAGCTGTAGCTATATCACATTCCAGAAGTGTGAAGAGAAAATTTACTATTGAACTGTATTAGCAACGTTACTCCAGATGTTTTTTCATTGTCATGTTAATACTGGCAAAGTACAGGATCTTACATTTCTAGATATTATCCTTAATATCTAAAAGTTCGCTAAAGCATATTAAAGCATATTACTGTATCAAAGTAATATATAAACCTTTTAAAAAAGATAGACATACATATTATTGATATACCTCATAATGGCAGGTGTATTCATCATACAACATTGGAACTGTCACGGTTTTAAAAGTTATGGCCTAGATTTTATTATATATATAGTTTGCTAAAATCCAACTGCCTAGTGTTATATGTCTACAGGAAACATTTTTTCAGACAAACCAAATATTTTCTGAAATTCAAGGTTTCATTCTTGCTGATTATTCTTTCAGATTAAATAATAAAGGGATGGGACAGCCATATACATTAAGGATAAAGTACCATATACTAAAACACCTTTGAAAACTAAGTTTGAATTATCTTCAATTCAATTTACAATAAACAGACAATCATTTACTTAAGTAAACTTGCATGATGCATATAAATCTGTGGTAGCAAAGAAAATGAAACAAAGGGTTTAGAATTATGTGAATTATATGAGTTTATTTCTAATAATGATGTAACAGTTTTAAATGATGGAACAGGCACATGACAAACCCAATCAATTTAGTTTTTTTTGTATTGATCTGAGTATAAATATTATTTATATAGCCCCCCCCCCTCCCCCCATATCTCCTGGTCTGTCTATTATAGCTCTTCATAGGTTAGCGACCATTTTATCATAGATTTTATATTTGATCAGGTACAGAATATAGTAGATATTGACATCGATTTTAACTGGAATTACAAAAAGGATGACTGGAATGGATTTGCCAGCATGTGTGATCTATCATTAAATCTGGACATGGTTTCTGATAACATATATGAAACATGTTCCAGATTGACAAAAAACTATTTGAGATTGTGCTGGGAAATGTGCTCCTATTAAGAAAAAAACAATAACAGGAAAAAACCCACCAGTACCATGGTTGACTGACAATTGCACGCAATAGGTTAAAGAAATAAATAAAGCCCGTAATAAAGCAAAACATACTGGTAAAGTGGGAGATTTTATCATGTTCAAAGAGAAAGATAAAAATAATGAAAAAAATCATATTAAAATAGCACAGAATGAATACTTGGAAAGTTATTGTCAATCATTAAATTGCGATTTCCAGGTCACCCAAGTATGAAACACTATCAAAAAGGGTTCGGGAAACCTACAAAATTAGTTGGTCCCCTAAACGTAAAAAGAAGTAAAATATGAAGGCAGACCCTTTGTACGGTGAATTATTCAGAAACATTCAGTCAGTAAAACAAACTAGAATTTAATGATAATTCCCAAACATTTAATCAGCCATTTTCATTTAATGAGTTTTCTGATGCTATAACAAATACTAGTAATACATCCCCAAGGGAAAAAAGTGACTCATGCAATGTTAAAAAAAGGTTCATAACAATGCGGTCAGTAATTGTTATAATTAATAGAATATGGCTGTTACAAGAACTCCCCTCACAAGTGACTAATAAAATGTTTAAAAAGGTTCACAGAAGCTATAGTTAGTCGCCATATAAGCGGGAGGTTAATGCATCATTAAACCGGCTTCAACCAACCATTTTATTAACAAAATGCCCGTTCAAGTCGGGAATATGACGGCTTGCCAAAAATGTTTGGTGTTGGGTTGTTTCCCTGATTCTGTCGTATGTTATACGGATTTTCCTTACTGGACTCTCCCTTTTATCGATTCGGACTTTTTTTTTGTCACTTTTATTCAGAACAAGTCAGTCAGTAATTGTTATTATTAATAAAATATGGCTTTAACAAGAATACCCCCCCCCTCCCCCGCAAATGACTAATACACTGTTTAAAATGGTCCATAGCAAGTCGGTCAGTAACTGTTATTATTAATAGAATATGGTATTTACAAAAACTGCCCTCACAACTGATCAATACAATGTTTAAAAAGGTTCATGACAAGTCGACCAGTAAATGTAATTATTAATAGAATATGGCTTTTACAAGTACCCCCCTCACAATGGAAACAATCAAAATAATTCCAAGTGTTAAAGTAAGCAAATCCTAGTGACCCTAAGTAATTGTAAGTCTTATAAACCATTAGCATTAACGTCTAAATTTGTAAAAATTATAGAAAAAAATGTGAACAACATGTAACAATGATATTTAGAGAAAAAATAATATAATCCAAAACGAAGAGGCTTTAGAAAAATAGAAAAAACACATGAATAGCTTATACGATTAGATAATGATTTAAAAAATCTTTCCTAAAAAGCAGTTTACGGTAGGGGTATTTTTTAACTTTCAGAAAGCCTTTGACATGATATGGAAATTTGGAACTCTAGATCAAATGGTGAAACTCGGCATTAAAGGTAATATGCTTGCATAAATTAATAGCTTTTTGATTCAAAGAACCAGTTAAGATAAGCAGAACGTATTCAAAAATGTTTGTTGCACAAAATGGAACCCTCAATAAAAACTACAAAAAATATATCAGTCCCATATTATTGTGTAGTATGGTGAATGACTTAGTGTGACGGGTGCTGACATGCTTACCCTTACGGAGCACCTGGTGTCTCTCTGTTTTTTTTTAGTTCACACTGTTAGTGCTTTACTTTTTTGTGTTGTATATGCAGTGCTTCTGTGATTTGGGGGCATGAAGTGTCTTTGGTCTGCCGTCTTCTTGTGTTCCTTTTTTTCCAAAAGCAAGTTTATTGCACAAATTAAGTTGTTAACAATTCCCCTTGGTCATACAACCATCTTTTTTAGGTTCATCCCTGTATATTAGCTATAATTAGAACCAGGGGATTCTTATTACCGTATAAATGGTTATTTTCGCGGGACGCAAATTTTGCGATTTCTTTCAAAATTGGTGGACTTTATTTTCGCCGGACTCAAATTTTCGTGATTGCTTATCATTTACTGCATAAAGTCTGAAATAAAGCGAATAAAGCGAAAATTTAGTCCTCGCGAAAATAACCACTTAAACGATATAATTACCCATATAAATACGTTAATTCTTTTACAATACAATACACCATTAGACTGATTATAATAAATGAAACAAAACGCCTTACCCGGAAAATTTTCAGTTATTCGATTTCCGTTTCACTATATTATTATCATCAAAACATGTGTCTTGCTTTTGCCTTGTCTCTGGATCTCTGGACTGTGATTTATTTAATATTGTGCTTTGTTCCTTCGGTATTCTACTGCCGTTGTTTTTTTTAGCTCACGTTATAAAATACAGTGTCATATCACAGTTTGCAGATGATGAAGCAATACGATTATGGGGTATAGATCTTCAAATTATGCAGTGTAGAATCCAACAAGACTTATATCAACCACTGATGTGAAAATCAGGTTTCTTATTTTCAACACAGAAAACTCTAGCCATAATATTCACAAGGAAAATGAAAATGGGAAATTCATTATTAAACATTGGTAATAATAAATTGACTGTAGTAAAAGACGAAAGGCTTCCTGGTATGATATTGGACGATAAATTAACATGATCAAAATATTTACATTTCATTCAATCAAAATGTAGAAAATGTGATTAATTGCATGAAAGTTTAACTGCTACAAAATAGGGAGCAAATAGCTTTGCTCTTTCAAACGTATATTATGCATTAATAAGATCTAAAATGGACTAAAATGGGCTACAGATGTGAAATATACAATAGAGCTTTACATTCCGCTTATAAACCCTGAATAAACTACAAAGACAAGCCTTAAGAATATGTACAGGAGCATATAAAAATGTATCAACCAGTAGCCTTCAAGTTGAAATCCTAGACCTTCCACCAGAGGAGCGTCGCAATTTACTGATTGCAAAATCTTATTTAAACTACAAAGCCACTATAACAATCATCCTACCAAATAACAAAATACCGAAGTCACTGTGAATCTATGTTCTGCATATGCGCATTTCGACAACTTATGTCTCATCAGTGCAGATAAAATCGACAGATATGAAAAAGCAGAAACCATACTATAATGTCGCTAATGACGTCCTACAAGAACATCATATTGACCCATCAACTGTATATCTCTGGCCTTCCATGGCTTCTCCATTAACGCATAGTACGTACACAACCCTCAGATATTATTACCCCCCCCCCAAAAAAAAAATAAAAAATAAAAAAAAACCTTTTCCGCTTTTTAAAAAAGTGAGACTAATCTACTGATTGACACTTAATACGAACAAAATTTAAAAATGTACACTGATAGATCAAAGATTCCTAAAAAACCTAAGTAGTTTTGATTATACTATACCCGAACTACAAATATCGAAAGGTTAGAGAAAGTGAAATCATTTTTCTATATTTACATGTGAACGTATTGCAAATTAGTTTGCTTTATGTTTTATACATGATCATAAGTAGCGCTCTTCGTGGACTCACTCTCAGGTTAACAAGAGAAATTCAAAATCAAGAATCCAATACGGGACTTTGGAAATAGGAACTCCCTTGTAACTACCGGCGGAAACGGTCACTCAAAATACCACTACGAAGGAATGACTGGATTACTGAAATATTGAAATAAATTTACCTCTTGAAAAGCAAATTATTTATAAAATGTGAGTGTATACTTATAATGTTTCCTAAATGACATTTTTTCTGAATTTTAATTGATGAAGAACAATTAACAATTAACCCTGAGCGCTACAAAAGATTAAATAAAAATCACAATCAATGATTCCATTTGATTGTATTGATGTATTGATTTTTCGTATAGAAATAGAATTTTTTCCGATTAAAAAAGTCCCTTATTATATATGACATATATTTCCTTGTCACATCAATAAAACGACAGGGAATTCATATTATCCTTGAATAGATTCCGAGGCACATTGGAATTTTGGGAATGAATTAGCCGATACGGGGGCAAAAAAAATTAATGAAGAAAAAATAACACAAAACACTTACAATGGCCGAACATTACAACCACATGCTACTATCCACCAATGAACAATACAAGAAAAACAATAAAATGACAAAACACAAACAAAAAATCAATGATAGGAACTCGGGATAGCCGGACTTGCTACCGGCACTAGCAACAACAAGCGGTCCTTTTACAACAAAATCCGATAATAAAGACCAAATCATACAAACATGATATTAAGAGTATATGTAATACTTTACTTAAACATACTTGGCAGATTAGTTTGACTAACAGCACTAAAGGAAGAACTTTGTTTGAAGTGCAGAACACCATAAATTTCAAAATGACTATACCTAAGATGGATAGGGAGAAGAAAACAACATTGGATAAGAAATGGGTTTATAAATATCAATAAATATTTGTGTATTCTTGGGAAAAGTAAGGATGACAAATGTAGTAATTGTCAAGATGCAACAGATAATGTAACAACGGCAGTAGAATACCGGAGGAACAAGAGAAGCGAAGAACACAAAAATCGAAGTCCAAAGACATGGCAAAAACGACAACAGAGAAAAACAATGACAAAACAAGGACGTGAGACAGCATTTTATATATGAATGTCAGAAATACAATACTCAGAGAAAAAACCTGTTTGACTGTCTTAGTGAAAGTGGGATAACAAATTTATCATTACAAGCCGTCAAAATATAGTATGGACAAGACATGGACGAGTTAACTGACCTGCGCAAACATGACCTTGGAAATTCCAACTTCAAGCAAACATCGTACGTCACGATTTAAATAACTACTCCGGAGACGTCACTATCCAATCAAAACACGCACACCTCCCGGATTAGAAATAGAAAACAATGAAACGTGCACTAAAGTAAACAAACAAATGATCGATAAAAAATGCATTTGCTTTGACCGATTTAGTTGATATAGATAGCAGGGAAAATATATATACCTATGTATTTAAAAATAAAGCACAGTACTCCCTTAGGATTTGATGGCATGAGTATACATGATACAAATCGTTACCTTTACTTGATAGAATGATTACCTATTTATCGTTTATCTTGACACATTCTATTTCTCAAATAGTCTCAACTTATTTTTGATGTTCTGAATAAGTCTGGATTTATTCTCGACAGTCTGAACAGAGTCTGAATATGTCTCGACATATTCTTGACAGTCTGAACAGTGTCTGAATATGTCTCGACATATTCTCAACTGTCTAAAATGGTCTGATACAGTTTAATTTGTATGAAGACAAATAAAAGAACAATTTGATTTAATTTGTAAAATAAATTCCTGATGAAATTGCAAATCTCAAATAATTAGAATAGGAATTAATCTATTAAAAATAATAAAATTTCAAAAACTTATAAAAAGGGGTTCTTACTGCCAACTCATACCATTAAATATGTGTGCTATATACTAGTACCACAAGTATTAACCCCTCTTATGCATTTATACAGGGGACCAAGGTCACAACCTAAATCAACTAATATACTCAATGAGAAAAAGAAATATGTACTATGTATAAGTTTATACTCACTAAATTATAAACCATTTGGAATGTCTCTGCCATTTGATGCGCAGTAAAATGATGCTTTGTCTGCTTTTCTATATACGAGGACTTAATCTGTCCTAGAAAATCATTTTAGATAGCACGTAGAAATACCTTGCTAGAATTAAGCAGACAATGTACAGATTAATTCCACACGAATATGATCCTACGTCTGAGAAAGTAATCATAGGGGAGCGAATCCAGTTTAAAATCCAAGTAATTACTCATTCGGCACATGTCTATATTTTGGGTCTATTACAACCCAATCTGAATGAAGAGTCATTATCTCTGCTCATACCATTCCTGAATAGTTTGATCATCGTTTCAAGTATAATATTTTGATGATTGTTTCAAGTATAATATTTTTATCTCCATACCCAGAATTTAAATTGAAATAATAAATATAAAACTTACTAAGTAAGAAGTCTCTTAAGGGTATCTAAATTATTTGTCCCAACAAGGACAATGCGCAAGCAGTTTGTATATCTAATTTGAAATCTGAACAGCAGAAACTTTAAGACGTCTTCAGTAGTTTCTTATTAGCTTGTCTCATAATTTTTTTGTTTTTATTCAGAAATATAAAACATGTTCAGGGGGTGGGGTCGGGGGTTGGGGGTCTTCCTACAAATGACATGCATAATAAATTTATTCTCTACTTGCATATGCGGATAGTCCTGTAACAATTCTAGCCAGCTCAATAATTTTTGTAGTCTGTCACTATCTGTCTGAGTGCAATTGTCCCATACTTCACATGAGTATTCTAAAAGTGGACGTATAAAAGTTAGATACAATATATATCTTTTCTAAAAACTCGCGGTTTGGTATAAATTTAAGTTTTCGTAAAACACAAATTTGTTTTGAGGCTTTACAAAAAATATAGTCAATATGTCGTGTCCATTTCCCGTCTGAACTAAATATTATACCCAGATGTTTGTGAGCTTCCACAGGTTCAATATTTATTTGACCAAACATGAAGTGCATATTTTCTTGTGTCCGTCCGTTAAAGACCATAATATCGGTTTTATCTGGGTTAAACTTAAATTTCAAGAAACAGGATGGGAAAAACTTTCAAGTAGGAGAGAGCGAAGGAAATTGTGAATGATGTATAACATCCACAATGGACATGCTCCCTCCTATCTGGAAGATTTATTACCGCCCTTAGTCCGTGATGTCACTAATTATCCTGTTAGGAACAGGGATGATTATACCACCCCAAGATGTCGCCTGGCACTCCATCAGTCTTCATTCATCCCGTCGGTAATTAACTTGTGGAATAATCTCGATATCGATATTAGAAACTGTCGAACTGGGAATTCTTTTAAAAATACACCGAAACGTAAAGCATCATTGCCACCAGTTCCAAAGCATTTCTTGGTTGGAGTTAGACGATTAAGTATACTACATGCACGGCTACGTCGCTATTGTAGTTCTTTAAAGTACGACCTCTTTCGTGTAAATATATTACCCGATTCTCAATGTTTATGTGGCTTTCACAGGGAAGACAATCAACATTATTTTCTACATTGTCCACTTTATAATATACAGCGACATGAACTGGTTACATTTTGTCGTCAAAATGCTTTGCGTTTCGATGTAAATGTATTATTATTCGGGGACCAAACAAAAGGGGAAGACATAAATGTCCTGTTAGCGAGAGCAGTTCACACATTCATCAGAACAAGTAGGAGGATTGCAGAGTGAGAGTTTTGTTTTTGTTTCACATGGTAAAAAAAAACCAAAAAACATTACTTTGCAATGTGTTCTATTTTTGTTTCCATTGAAATTGTTATTAACTATCTAATTTTAAAATACCTGTCATGTTCTCTGTCAGACTTTTGTATATATGTTATGGAAAGAACAATGTACAAGTTGTAAAACTTGTGTACAATCCTATTGTTTATTAGACAGTAAAATATATTTAAAGAAATAAATTTATTAATCCAGGTTTGGGAAACAATTAAACAGCATTGCCAAATAAGGAGAACTTATGCGTCCTCAAAAGTATATTATATTTGTATATTCTATACGCAATGTGACACTGCTTGTATATTGCACTTGTACAATAAAATAATTGATGAATATGTTTACCTGAGACAATGCCACTCACCTGTGACAATTGGAAGTGTTTTTAATGTTTGTTGTATTTATTCCTGTGTACATGTACATGTAGTCTACATCTCAAAATTGATTGCAGGAAAAATGTAAAATATAACCATAGCAAATTATATACTGGTAGTATGCCTTTATAGAATTTAGGAAAAAATTTCATATTAAAAAGTGTATATTATTTGTAAATAGTTTTATCGAGGGATAGAGATAATTACTATGATAAATGTTGACAACACAATTTTCTGTAATTGAAAAGATAATTAAAATACATGCAAGTATATGTATGATGACATTGAACTTTAAAGTGTTTACCAGCAAACACCACAAAATATCCATACATTAACATTTTCGCATTTTAATAAGTAGGTACAATGTATGTACTTACATGTAATTAATTGAAACATTTTTGCAGCAATTGTGTTTGTAAAACATTTTGTAAAACAATTCCTTCAAAAATTGACAATCCGAGTGAAATTGAAGAAACCATATTTTTTTTTTAATTTTTAATGTTTTTATTTTGCTTTATTTATTTGATGCCTTATCCAGACCTTTTGGTCATGGTTTTGTGACATTATTGAAAATAAAACGCTTTATTTTATAACATAAATACTAAATATGAATGTATTAAATGATGATTTTATATTATATAAATGGAACACAATTCTTGCAAAATAAGCCAAAAATATAGTTTAAAACAGACATGATAAATAATAAAAAAAAGACAAAAAAAGAAAAGAAAATTTAACAAATGGTGAGAAATTTCCATTTTCTATACAAAATTCGGAATATTGCGAACATGTCGAGAAATTTCAGATATAATGCATAATGTTAAGAATGTCGAGAATTTTATCAAGAATTTTTCATGCGTATTCAGACTGTCGAGAAATTTTAAGACAAAACTAATACAATTTAGAATTTGTTGAGAAAAGTTAAGCACAAAATCAGACATAAAAGAATATCTAATAATTTTTTCAGACAAATTCAGACAAAAATGGGTCAATTCAGACAATTTGACTTTTGTAGTTATTTCAGCCTGAATTGTTATATTTTCAGGATACAGGTGATTTAAGTAATCAATATTATATCAAAGACTTTGCTTACATTAGGTTTAGCAAACACTTAGTCCTACATAAAAATATACTGCGTTCTATTTTAATTTCATTATTTTTTTATTGTCACAATCCCGTAGAGAGTTGAAATAACATTTCTAAGTACATCACATCAATTCAATAGTTTCTCACTGAAAAATATAAATGGTGTCTACCTATATTAGGATGAGTAACTATACTCTCCCGACAAAAATAACTATCCTGATTTTAATGCTGCTGATCAGAGGTTACTCCTTGTAACACGTGTACAGCATAACAAAATTAACTCTTTTTTATGCAACTTCGGCATTTTTTTTGTATTTCAAAGTATTTCTCACAATTTGAATGGCTGTTACTGTCCTAATAAATTTCCGTTTGAATTCAATTCAAATTAACTCCCCTTACACCATTGACCAAATACAAATGTATAAATTGTTTCTTTTGTTATCTTTTTTTGAATTTAAAATTTGATACGTACTTTAGTTTTTTAACATGGCGACTGCAATGAAAGATGGGAAAGTTCTAGGCGTTGCTCTTCTCTATACTGATTTACTGATATCACGAAGAGTTTGCAGGACACAGTATGACATGGTGAGGATGGCTGTTTATTTTGAAATTTGCAATGATTGAAAATGATTACCGGGTTTTTACATTATGCTTATTAGAAATTAACGTGCATGGTCAACCGTATTTTTTCCCTCAGGACCAATTCATCTAAGGACAGAGAATTTTGAGAATGAGAGTCAATATATTGTTTCATTAATTCACTTTTTGTGTGTTGCTGTAATTTAAATAACGCATATGTCTCAAAGTGAAACAGTTGAACATGAATTGTCGTCTAAAGAAAGAATATAGCTGCTCAAGTTTGCTTTGCTGTTTAATGAATATAATTTGTAACCTGATATAACTTGCTAGTTGTAATAATAGTAACCTGGTTCTAAACAGCATAAGATAGTTATCCCTGAAAATCATCCAACTTTGTTCTGTCCATGTTTTATTGCGACGAATATTTGGACGGGGGGGGGGGGGTTATTGATTATGCTACTTGTACTCTATGTCATGTGTATGGGTGAAAAGGAACAGATATTATTTACAGTTCTTTGTTTTCAAATTTTATTGCCTTTCAATTTGAAACAATATATAGTGTGTATACATTGTGGAATTTGGATTTTACATTGTGATAAATTCACTTTGGGGGAGAAAGCAAGAGTTAAGAAATGTGATTTCAATATCAGGATACATTGATATGTAATATGGCTATGTATAAATACAACATTTATTTGAAATCGGAATCCGCGTCCCCTCATCCGATATGAATTTTATTGACCCAATACATTTCCGTTTTAGAACAATAATATGTATATAAGTTTACACATTTTTCCTGACGTTACGGTATATAAACATGATAAACAAAACTTTACTTAAGTTACTTACCAGCATTCATCGCTCTGATGCATCACTAAACCTCTTTCACAGCTCCTCACTACTTTCAAACCGCAGTCAGAGATGGCCTGGGAATTTACTGTTATAAAGCTTACTCCACAAGCGGCGCGAATCAAATGACGATTCTAAAACATTCCAAAGATCTCCTTGAACAACTATCCTCAACCAGCCTTACCCATTGCCATAGCATTCAAACTTTTGACTTTTTTCGTCTTTATACAACCCTTCCACACAATAAACTGAAAACAGTAATTGCAGATTTAATACATAAATGTTTCTGCACTAAAAATGGAGAACGCAGATACACCTATTAAGTTGTAGGGAGAGACCAGACATATTTTGTTAAAAACCACACTGATTCAAACAAGAAGTACACTAAGACTGACGTAATCAAAATGTTAGAATTTTTGATCGACAATATTTTTGTCGAATTCGGAGTTCGTATTTCCCAACAGACAATAGGGATTCCTACTTTGCGCCGCTTTTAGCTGAACCTTTCCTTTACTCGTACAAGGCCAAGTTTTTACAAGGGCTTATTCAAAGAAAACAAAAACAATTAGCCAAGTCCTTTAATTTCAGCTCCCGCTACATATTTCTCTAAATAATCCTAAATTTAAGGAGTATTTACATCAGATATATCCCAATGAGCTAGAGGTTAAAGAAACAACTGAAACACCTTAGGTATGCTTTGCTTTAAAAAGCATACTTTTCGTACCTATTCTATGTTAAATTTGAATTTTTTTTTAATTTCGCAACATATCAAACTCCTTCGCAAGGATATAATGATATAAAATTTTCAAAACACTTAACTTTTTCTGACATTTTTAAGAGTTAGTTTACACCACAGACTTAAAAAAATACTTTTCATACCGTTTTAATGCTGAAAAAGAACGGCAGTAGAATACCGAAGGAACAAAGCACAAGATTACACAAATCAAAGTCCAGAGACAAGGCAAAAGCAAGAACACCAAAAGACGGAAGACCAAAGACACCACATGCCTACAAAACACTCGAACGTTACATATACAACACAAAAAACTAAAGCACTAACAGTGTGAAATTTATCAAGTTTTTGCTTCGCGAATTATAAAACTCCTTCGAAAGGATATTATGATGTAAAATTTTCAAAACATTGAATTTTTTTTGTCATTTTAAAGACTGAGTTTAAACCGCTGCTTCAAAATCTTACTTTTCGTACCTATTCTATGCTAAATTTGATGATTTTTGTATTTGGCAACATATCAAACTCCTTCGCAAGGATAAAATTATGTAAAATTTTCAAAACACTTAATTTTTTTGACATTTTTAAAGAGTAAGTATTAACCACAGACTAAAAATTGTACTTTTTCATATCTTTTTAATGCTAAAATTCATCACGTTTTTGCTTCACGAATTATAAAACTCCTTCGAAAGGATATTATGGTGTAAAATTTTCATAACATTGAATTGTTTTTTTCATTTTTAAAGACTGAGTTGACACTGCTGATTAAAAATCTTACTTTTCATACCTATTCTATGTTAATGTGATGAGTTTTTTATTTCGCAACATATCAAACTCCTTCGCAAGGATATAATGATGTTAAATTTTCAAAACACTAAACTTTTTCTCACATTTTTAAAGAGTTAGTTTAAACCGCAGACTAAAAGTTTTTCTTTTCATACCTTTTTAATGCTAAAATTTATGAATTTTTTGATTCCCAAATTATAAAACTCCTTCGAAAGGATATTATGGTGTAACATTTTCAACACACTGAATTATTTTTGTCATTTTTAAAGACTGAGTTTAAACCACTGATTAAAAATCTAACTCTTCTATCTACTCTATGCTAAATTTGAGGATTTTTGAATTTCGCAACATATCAAACTCTTTCGAGAGGATATCATGAAGTAAAATTTTCAAAACACCTTACTGTGTTTGTCATTTTTAAAGAGTACATTTAAGCCGTTAATTTAAAATTATACTTTTCATACCTCTTAAATGCTAAGATCCATGAAATTTTTAACCTCGTGAATTATAAAACTCCTTGGAAAGGATATGATGAAGGTAAAGTTTTAAAACACTAAATTATTTTGATCATTTATAAAACTGAGTTTTTGTTTTTTTAACTGCTTACCAAAATTTCATGATTTTTTTAATTTTGAAACAGAGTATACATCAAGATATATGAAAATAAAAATCTTCGCTCTAGAGATTAGTTAAATTAATTATTCTTTTTAAAATAAGTCTAAAACGGCGATATTCACATCTTAATGGTGAAGGTGAATATAGACAGTCGAGATCGAATCCTCCCATGACCCGCGATTCTGATATCGATTCGCACCTAAAAGTGTCACAGGCATAACTCTTTTTGATTATTGATTTATAATATCAAAATATATAAAATAATAAAAGATACGAAATTTGAATAAAAAAGAGAGAATTATTAGTGATAAACAGAATAAACGATTTTGATTGGTCTAATTAAGCCCTGAATGCTGTTTTCCATTTCTGATTGGACGAAATTTAAATATCGAATAGCGATTTCCGTTTCTCGCTCCTCATTGGCTAAAACTATGAATAGCGTTTGCGGTTTAAACTTCAATTTCCGATACCGATCGGAAACTATGGGTTTTCGTCGGAAACCCCTAGTTTCCGTTCAATTGTAATCGGAAACTCGGGTTTTCGGCGAAATACTACGTATTCCGATAGGAAACTCCTAGTTAACGTGCGGTATACCTCGTATTGCGCACGAAAAACCATAGCTTTTGTTCGAAATACTAGGTATACCGCATTTTTGTTACTATCGCGTGCCATATCTCTAGCCTATGGAGTGTACATTTCACAGTTGATTCGTTACTGTCGAGCGTGTAGTTTGTACAGTGATTTTTTGAACAGAGCAAAAACACTGTCCAAAAAGCTGCTTAGTCGGGGATTTGCTCAACCTATGTTAATTTCATCCCTCAAGAAATTCTATGGCCATCACCATAACATCATTGAAAGATATGACGTGTCAGTATCTCGAATGAAAATTGACATTTTCAGCTAGATTCAAGTCTTCGCGGATTTTACTACCGACTTTGATATTTTCCTGGATTGACTCACAGTGTGGCGGGTGCTGTTAACAGAGCAGGACATGCTTACCCTTCCGGAGCACCTGATGTCACTCTCAGTTTCACTGGAGTTCACAACGTGAGTGCCTTTGTTTTGAATGTTGTGATTTCTATTTCTGTGCTTTGTGTCATTGTTTTGTGTATGGCGCCATTGTTTTCTGTGTTCTCGTTTTGGCCATGTCTTTGGACTTCAATTTATGTGGATTTCCGGCCTTTGTTTCTTCGGTATTCTACTGCCGTTGTTTCTGAACTCACTTTACACATTATACACAGTTTACTTAACAGTTACTCCAACTCGAATATATATATATATAACGTCTAAAAACAGCGACAAACTTGGAAATCTTATTTAATCCTCAGGATTAGCATGTAAATATGCTTATACAGGTCTTGAAAAATAAATTATATGCGTCTGAAGTCAAAGCCCAACTGAGTTAAAGTCTTAGGATGTGATATTATCGAGAACATCTTTCCACTGAGGAATTTGACCACTACAATTTGAGTGACACGCAACACTTCATTTGAGATTTAACTGTTGCATTCACAGTGAAATTCAAATGAAGTGTTGCGTGTCACTCAAATTGTAGTGGTCAAATTCCTCAGTGGAAAGATGTTCTCGATAATATCACATCCTAAGACTTTAACTCAGTTGGGCTTTGACTTCAGACGCATATAATTTATTTTTCAATGTAAAGAAATATTTGTTGTTATTTGTTCGTAATCTTTTATTGAAAAAAATTCTATTTTGAACTAAGGCATTTATTGATCTATAATTTTGATGTTAAGACTGGGTTTTAACAGATCAATCCAGTAGCTTTCTTTGGATCTTCTATGGTTTACATTCCACGATCTATTTTGCTCTATTGCGATGACTTGCATATTTGCCAGTTCTGATTCTGAGTATTAAAATGGATTGCAGTGGCCTGGTACTGATCTTTGTTTTCGATATGGTTACGGTGCAAGTTATTGCGCAGATTGAGCGCATTTCCTGTCTCACCGTTCTTTACAGACAAAACATGTAACCAGATAGATGAAATTGGGCGATTAACATGATAATTGTCTAAAGATTTTGAAAATATCTCCGGTAGTGGTACTTTGAAAAGTTTCAGTCGTGGAACCACATTTACACAATTTACAACGTCTATCCCGACATATTGTAAACTGGCCTTGTTCGGCTGACGAGAATGTCTTTCAGGTTCTTGGGTCGGCGAAAAGATACAAGTGGGGTTCAGGGAAGGGCTTTCATTTTGGGTGACGTATGGAGAACAGGCATACATTCGCGGGATATATCTGACAGGTGTGGCAACTTTGGATGGAAGGTAGTCACCTACGGAATACGAGAATTTTTCTTCTTCTTGCGTTGATATTGTAATAATTGAGTTCGATCAATTGATGACACTTTTGAATTGTTTTTTTCGACATATTTTTCTTTATAGCCTCTGTTAACAGGATGTTGTTTAAGTTCTTTGCTCCTTTGTTTAAATGTCTGTTCTTGTGAGCAGATACGGCGTATTCGAGTTGAAAGACCATACGGTACCGCATTTATACAGTGTCTTGGATGACAACTACTAGGGAGCAAATAAGAGTGTGCAGCTGTTGGTTTAGTATGCAAGTCAAAATCAATTTGGCCATCGACAAGTGTAGATGTTGTATCGAGGAATGTATTCGCTGTTTCTGAGATGTTTACGGTGAACTTGATGGCCGGGTGATAATTATTAATAAATTCAATGAATTCATCAAGGTTAGATCTTGTGTCTGTCCATTTCATTTCAATGTCATCAATAAAACGCAGCTAACTATATGGTTTATATGGTGCAATGTGTAACATGCGCTGTTCCAAATCCCCCATAAAAATATTGGCGTATGGTGGTGCTACTCTTGTACGCATTGCAGTCCATTAACTTGAAGAAAATTTTCGTTATCGAAAACTAAGTTGTTACGTGTAAGAACTAAACTCAAAAGCTTGACAAGGGATTCAGTGGAAGGTGATTTTATGGTTCTACTATCCCACACTTTACAACAGGCCTCGATTCCTTCATAATGAGGTGTGTTGGTGTATAAAGAAGTCTCGTCTAAAGTAACCAAAATTGTGTTGAGCGGAAGGTCTATAGAGGGTGTTTTGTTGATATAATCAGTCGTATCTTTCACAAAAGAAGGTAAGTTTTCGACAAAAGGTTGAAGATGAAAATCTAGAAACTGTATTTTGGAAAAAAGATAAAATAAACCAGTCCAAAATCAATGTCCAAAAACGAAGAAATAGATCAGGAAACTTTTGAATGTCTTCTTCCTGAAAATCCCAGAGCTGGTTTATTTTATTCTATTATAGATGCATTGGTGATGTTCTTTTCATTAATAACGCATCTTTGTCTAAATGAATCCACCTCAATATATCCCTTAGATAAGAGATAAATGAAACAACAGACGCTACTAGATACACATCTTTTTAGGCTTATAGCTCGAATTTGACTAAAATGGTCATTTCAGTGCTAAAAGATACGACTTTAATATGAACATTATTCGCCTGCATACGGGATATACATTTCACATTCGATTCAATACGCGAGAGCTAACACCAATTATTACCTTTTTAAAAAACTCACTGGATGTCATTAAAGCAAAACGAAATTGGGTATCAATGAAACAACGACAGAAGAATACAGAAGGATATGAAGAGCCAATGTGGAATTTATTCCCTTTTTATAGATATCTATAAATGAATTATAGATATTAATAAATAATCATAAATATCAATAAATCATTTATAGATATTATTACTTATTTATAGATATCTATAGATCAGCATTCTTTAGAAAGGGGCCTAAATATCGCCCACCTTCGAAAATTAACTGGCAAGCATGTTTTGATATTATTAAAAACGCAGTTGCCAATTATTGTTTAAAATGGTGCAAACGAGAAAGTGCACACGAACACGCGCTCAATATGTTCAAAGATAGAATTATTACAAAAGTCACCAACAGAATAAATTTTTATAAAGATAATTATAAAGAGTCACCGCCTAGGCTGTCTGTAAACAATATTAAGTTAAAATTAAGAGATCTTAGCAATAAATATGTATTTGTTCCAGTCGATAAAGCGTCAAACAAAGTTTCAATTATTTGAAAGAAATACTATATTGATGTACAACAAAATGAATTAGAAAAGTCTGACACTTTCGAACGTACTAATTTTGACGAAAAAACATTAACCAAACAGCACTACAGCGATACAGATATGCTTCAAGTTCCACCTAAAGATAACACCTTGCCTACTATGTACTGGGTTTCTAAGTTTTACAAACATCCCTACTAATATCTTTTTATTTCGGCATCAAGTAACTGTTCTACAACTAATTTATCCATCCCTTTAACAAGTGCATTTACCTGTATTAAAGAGTTAATTATCAAATACTGTGAAAAAAGTTACCAAAACTCTGGTGTAAATTACTTTTGGAGTGTAAAAAATTCCATTGAAGTTTTAGATAAACTAAAATCAATACAAAGACCGGTTTCGTCTATTGACAGTTATGATTTTTCTACACTTTATACAACCCTTCAACATAAATTGATTAAATCGAAAATGGGACAACTTATTAAATGGTCTTTCAAATTTTCTGGTCTACAATTCATTTGTTGTAATAAAAAGCAAGCATTCTTCTCTAACATCACTTACAAAAATCAATGTTCCTGGACATGCGATGACATGATTAAGGCACTGAATCTTTTGCTAGACAACATTTTTGTTCGTTTCGGCGACATCCTCTATCAACAGGTCATTGGATTCCCATGGGTACAAACTATGCCCCACTCATTGCAGATCTTTTCCTTTTTTGTTACGAAGGGGACTTTAAGAAAAAAACTACAGGATAGAACCATACAAAACAGTGATAAACTTATTTCAATTTTCAACGATAACATCAGTTATATCGCCGACATCCTTTCTATTGACAATCCCCAATTTTTAGACTATGTCGACCTCATTTACCAACAAGAACTGAAACTTAATAAAGCAAACACTGATTCTAAATACTGCCCATTTCTCGATCTTACTATCATCGTTGACTCTTGAAAAATTAAAATTAGCATTTATGATAAAAGGGGTGATCTTGATTTCAATATTACTAAATTCCCTTTTCTTGATGGCGACGTCCCCGCAGCACCATCATACGGGGTGTATATATCTCAACTGGTACGATTCGCACGCGTCTGATCTACTCTTGACGAATTTAATGAACGTAGCCTTACTATCACATCGAAACTATTACAGGAGAAAGGGGAGGTTTGGGTACCAATAAACCGGTTACACCCTACCGCTGGCTGTTGCAAGTGTCGGTACCAAGTCCGGCTATCTCGAGTTCCTATCGTTATCTATGTTTGTCTTTTGTCATTTTATCGTTTTTCTTGTGCAGTTATGTGGTTGACTGTGACATGTGATTGTAATGGTCGGCCATTGTAAGTGTTTCCTGTTATCTTTCTTCATTAATTTATTGATATCAATAAATAAAGCATTATTTATTGATATCTAAAAATGATTTATTGATATTTAGTAATCAATTATTTATTTTACAAATGATTTATAGATATTTGAAATAGTGTGCGATTTATAGATATCAATAAATCATTTTTATATCTATAATTCAATTCAAATCCCCATAATTCGATTTATTGGTATCTATAATTCGAACCTACATAGATCGCCTTAGTGACCCAGATCATTTTATTATTGACAAGTATATTAAATGAAGAGCTCAGTTGACCAAGATTATTTTTTAATATCTACAAAATGTATAATTAAATTTTTATATCCATAAATCGCTTAAGTAATATTGATCAGTATTTACAATGTCAAATGTATACTATATAAAGAGTTCAGATGACCTCGATTTTTAAATAATCTTAAATCGCCTTAGAAACATAGATCACTACATTGTATTTATCTACACGCTGCAACGACAATGATTTTCATATTTTTTTTCAAATATTAAACATTTAATATGTATTTTATTTTTAATCTATTACATTTAATTTTCCTAAAAGTTTTTTTTTGTTTTTATTTGATTTTTTTAGGTATTCGCTATTACAACTGAAAGAATGTTCAACTTTATAGAGTGAGACGCATACTCGAGTGAAATGATTGACAAATACGATTTGGAGTGTTCATCCAAACAAGAGGAACGCGCTGCTGAACTCATTTATCCAAATCGTGAGCGGTAAAAATGATTGAAATACATGTTAATTTACTGATTTTATTGGTTCTAATTCGGGATGCTAAAAAAATTAAAAATTTACTCAAAAGTACCTTATTTTATTTGAAGAAATAAATACTGTAGTTACAATATTCCAGATGCTTCAATAATATATAAGTCTTTATGCAATGTAATTCCATTCATATTTATGCTTAAAAATAAATTTTGATTTTTGTAACATATAAACTCCTTCAAAAAGTTTATTATTCAGTAAAATTTTAAGAAAAAAAAATAATTGCTTTGGTCATTTTTAATGTTTAAGTTAAAACCGATCACTAAAATCTACTTTTCAAATCATACTTATACTAAAAGACGTTAAATTTTAATTCAAAACATATAATCTCCTTCGAAAGGTAATTTTAAGGTAGTAGACCTAGGTTAAGGGAGATAACTCTTTAAATCAGTAAGACGTTTGAAATAGTTAGTTTCATCAATGCTTTTTAAGCATTGACGTGAAAAAGAATAAAAAATCATCTATGTTACTCAGAGGCTTAGAATCTGTTTATGAAAATGATTTCAACAAACTCACCTGTGATTTTTAAGAGTTATGTCCCTTAACTAAGAATTGATTTGTTGGCTAATACATTTTTGCTAAAAAGACATTAAATTTTGATTTCGCAACATAAGTAAATTTTCAAAAAAATTGCATTGTTTTGGTCATTTTTAATGATTAAGTTTAAACCGAAGGCCTAAAATCTACTTTTCCAATACAATTAATGCTAAAAAGACATTAAATATCAATTTTGCAACATATAAACTCCTTCAAAAGGTTATTACAAAGTAAAATTTAAAAAAATGAATTGTTTTTGTCATTTTAATGATTAAGTTTAACATGAAGACTTAAAATCTACTTTTCAAATAATATTTAAGCTAAAGAGACATTAAGTTTTAATTTCACAACGCATGAACTCCCTCGAAAGGTTATTATAAAGTAAAATTTTCAAAAAAAAAATTTGAATTGTTTTGGTCAAGTTGAATGATTAAGTCAAGCCGAAGATTTTCAATCTGCTTTCCCAATCATATACATGTACATCAAATTTTAATTTAGCAACATATAAACACCTTCTAAAGATTATTATACAGTTAAATTTTCAAAAAAATTAATTGTTTTGGTCATTTTAAGTTATTAACATTAAACCAAATACTTAGAATCTATTTTTCCAATCATATTCATGTCTTCATTTTTCCTTTTTTGTCCCGTACTCAAGTCGTGTCCTTGTCAGGGTTGGGTTCAATTACTTTAAAAAGTAATTAAACACTTTCAATTACATTGCATTTTTTTGCAATTACATTACATTGCAAATACAGTGATTTTTGAAAAGTATTTGATTTTTTTTCAAATACTTTAAAAAAGTAATTGATTACATTGCAATTACATTTTAAGGAGGTAGACCTAGGTTAAGGGACATAACTCTTAAAAATCCTATGTATGTTTGTTTTAATAAGTCTTTATTAATATGTTCTAAGCTTCTAAGTGACATAGATGATTTTAATTCTTTTTCACATAAATGCTTAAAAATCATCGATGAATCAGACTGATGAAAACGCCTTACTGATTTAAAGAGTATTCTCCCTTTACCTAGGTCTACTACCTTAAAAAAAACAATATCATCGGCAAATTATTGTCTAATAATACATTTTGGCTTATAGAATTATATACAGGAGTCTACTGTAGTTCCAAATTATAGAATGATTTTGAACATTTTATTTATAGTTTGCAGGAACAAATTTAGGTCAGAAAAGGGAATATCTAATAGTTTCAGAAGAGATAGTAGCAAACACAGAGGAAGGCAATGTTTCCCAGAAATATGCTATTGATAAATGTAACCTCACAAATGAATTGCCATTGTTTTTCAGGAAAGGTATTTGCGCCTTTTAATTAAGCAGAATTGTGGGGTTACCAACTGGAGATTTGTTAAATTTGCATATTTTTTTGATTTCCTGGGTACTTGTTTAACAAATCTAAAAATTATGAAAATGACAAAATGACAAGAAACTGTTAGATATACCCTTAAATAAATACAAATTGATATGAAGATGTAAGACAAAGCAGATGGACACTGGCAGTATTGGTTTTTCCTTCATGAATGTCCCATAAGTTTTATCACTCATTCTGCAGTGTTCTGATCAATACATGTATGTCTCTCTAGAAGTTATTTCTACAGGAGCTGAGCTGCACACGATACTTGCATTTACACTGGACTTTGAAATCATCCAATATCCTCAGTTAGTAGGGAAAGACAATGTTTACAAAATTAAGACTAGTTAAAATTAAATCAGAAATACATGTATATATGGGAACATAATTAGACACATTGTCTTTGAGGCCATTAATGCCTGAGGCATGGGATTAAGTCTTTTTTCCAAATCCAGTGATTGTCTATAATCATTAATGATCAAATAAACAATGCATATTGATGATATGTCCAATTAGGTTAATCTTAATTTTGTCAAATGTCTCAAAATCAACTGATTGTTACAAAGCACACCATCTTGGGCAATGTATTTGAAAAGTATTTGAAAAGTAATTGCAATTACATCAATTTTTCAAATTGTATTTAAATATTTTCAAATACTTGTAATTGAAATAAAAGTCAATTGCGATTACTTTCATTTTTTTCAGGAATTGTAATTGATTGCAATCAATTGCAATTACTGATTGCAATTACCCCCTCCCTGGTCCTTGTTTCTTAGTGTGTCTGATTTTGCCATTGTCCATGGATGGTTCGTTCTTTTGATTGACGGTTCGGTTCTCACTTACTTTATAAAGTCATTAAATTTTTGACTACACAAAATATAAACTCCTGAGACAGGTTAGTATGAAGTAATTCAAAATAAAAACTTTGGTAATTTTTAATCATAAAGTTTAAACCGAAGAAGAAAAATCTTACTTTTTAACCATATTTATGATAAAAGACAAAAAGTTTGTATTTCAAGATATATTTATTCCTTACGAAGGATATTATAAAGTAGAATTACCAAAAACCTGAATAGTTGTGATCATTTTAAAGATTACAGTTTAAACCGCAGACTTAAAATCTACTTTTTCAATCATATTTATGCTAAAAAGACACTAAATTTTAATTTCACAACATATAAACCCCTTCGAAAGGTTATTATAAAGTAAATTTTCAAAAAAAAAAAATGAATTGTTTTGGTCAATTTGAATGAATTAGTTGAAGCCGCAAACATGAAATCTACTTTTCCGTTCATATTTATGCTAAAATGACTTTAAATTTTAATTTCATAGATTTGAATTATAGATATCAATAAATCGAATTACGAAAATTTGAATTATAGATATTATTAAATCGAATTATGGAGATTTGAATTATAGATATTAAAAAATGAATTATAGATATTAATAATTCGCACTATTTATCAATATTTATAAATGATTTACTGATATTCAAAAGTGATTTAAAGATATCTTTTAATCATTTAATAACATCTATAATTCATTTATAGATATCAATAAAAAGCAAATGAATTCCACAACGGCTTTTCATAGAAGGAACAAAGGGAGTGATGATCACAAAAATCAAAGTCTAAAGACATGGCAAAAACAGCAACAGAGAAAAGCAAAGACAAAACAATGACATGAGACAACAAGACACAGAAATGAAAAGACGACATTAAAAACTAAAGTACTCATTCCAATGAAAACCGGGAGTTACAAC
>MJUU01020961.1:52420-63579 GCA_002080025.1 Modiolus philippinarum | reverse complement strand
TTTTTATTTATTTAGATAGTAATATCTACAACAGAATATTGTAAATCTACATCATTTCCGCAATATACACACGAAGAATTTGAACGCTATCGATCACCACACTGCTTTATCTTAGAAAAAAAAAACACACACGCAAAAAAAAAAAAAATAAAACAGAATACAAAAGAAAAAAAAGGCAAAACAAAACAAAAATAAATACATAAAAATAAAAAAGGAAAAACGAAGAAAATCCTTTACATTATAAAAAGGGAGCAACCGTTTGACTTTTATGGGGGGATAGGAAGGAACATCTGATCCTTGATATTAATTTCATGCAGTCTATGAGCCTGGCAATTTCTTTCGCATTAAAGGCAATCCTGTCATTTTTTTCGGTCAAAGCCAGAAATTTTGATTAATAAATGTCACCCTATTTATTTTTTATGAGCTTCCTTCTATCCCGACAATATTTTTCACCAAATATCTAATCTTGGATTTTTTTATTCCTTCCTCGTCGACTCTCCCCTTCCGCCAAAAGTAAATGGTCGCTTTCTAAGCCAATTTAGCTGCAGATTACAATTTACATGTAGATCGAAAGACCTGCAGACAAGTCCATAATCTAATCCAGGCTGAATTGCAAACTTATTCAGCGGTACTTGCACTTAATAGTGTGAGTATACAGATTGTATAAAATGTAACAATTTTCCAAAGTTTTGTAAATTTCAAAAATTAGTTAGTATGACATTGCAATCGACCCTCACAATAATATCGTTTTTTCACTAGCGATTTTCTACCGCTTTTTCTTTGCAAACAAATTTATACCACGTTGGCGCATACGAATTGATTCATTTTGGGTAGTTTTACTATATTTATATTAGGCATAGCATAGTTGATTCTAAGTAATATTGTGAAACAAATGCAAGTCGTTGTTTTGAGATGGGGAATAGAAGATCATAGAAGGAAGAAACTTAGCCTTAAGATGAGAAAGGTAAACACCTTCGCACATGTTGATAGAAAATGGAAAATATAAAGAAAGTGAGGATGGTAAACAAAGAGAAAAGATGTAGATATAAGTGTCGTTTATTCATTATGTTTAAAGCCACGGTGTAGAATATGAAAAGACATACACAAGGGCAGTCGTGAAAATTTGGAAAATTTTAAGGCACATATAAATTTGTGCACTTGCATCATAATTGTTATTGTAAACTTCAGATGCTCTAGTTTGTTACCTGTGCGCTTTTAAACTTTAAAACATAAATTTGAAATTCAAGTGAGCACCAGCTTGATTGCTATTATTTTTGCGATTCGCTCGAGACAGATCTTAAATCCTTACTTTTCAATTCATAAACAAATGGACAGAAATAAAAAGCATTACGTTACTCTATGAAAAAATATGACCGTGTTCGTGATTGGGATTGTTTGAGAAATAAATCCCGTTTTCGGTACACACACACACACACACACACACACACACACACTGGTAAAATTATTGTGTGTAGATGAATATATCCGTAACGAAAAAAATCCAATATAACCAGATTTTAAGATGTATTTCTAATTCACCAGTACTTTCATGTTATACAGTAACAGTCTTCAGGTGAATAGCGTAACTATGGTATGGTCACTATGTTAACGTCCTTGACGTAACGTCATAGTTGTATTAAAGGGGAGATAACGTATGAGGCATACAGCTACATACAAAATAAACATGATAAATTAAGAATTAATGTCCATTCAACTTAGGTTTGAATTTATCTATAAAATATTTCTCTTTAATAGATCGTATAATTGCACACTCTTTGTCTATTTTATAGAAAGGAAATATTTTAAAAAGACCACCACCTCATTTAGCCAAGTGTTCGTTAACGGAATTTTTCTGTATTTCGGCTCCCGTATATGCTGTCTGTGTATGCGCGCACGTTCAGTTAATGCATTGCTGGTTTGCCCGATATAAATATTTTTACAATTGCCACATTCAATTGCATATATTAAATTCCTACTTTTTGTGTTGTAGATGAAGTGCTCGTGTGTTTTGTGGGCATGTAGTGTCTTTGGTCTTCCGTCTTCTGGTGTTTTTGCTTTTGCCTCGTCTCTGGACTTGAATTTATGCAATCTCGGCTATCTTCCTCTGGTATTCTACTGCCGTTGTTTTTTACATGTCATATCAGCATTAGGATAAATAACTATTAAATTCACTCCCGGCATTGATATATTGACATGTGACGCATCGGCTATCGTTACTTTTCTTAATTTCAAACATCTTACTGTTTTTATACTAAAATTTTTCCCGTGTCAATAATTGTTTAAGATTCCTCGGTTGTCTTTTACTTTGAATAATTGTTTCTTTATTTATTGATCGATTTAATTGCGGCTTTTGAGCAAGAATAGGCAAATAAGTTCTTTCAACAGAAATGATGTCTTCATTGCATGGAATATTTGTACCTACTAAGAGTATTTTCTTTTCGTCCGGTGTTCCTCTTTCGTTTGTTGGACGGAGTTGTTCCATCGGTATTTGTTTCGCTTTCTCTATTCCATGTCTATTAGAAATTTTCAAAAACTCAATTTACATTGAATTTTAAGTTGACGGTGACAATTACAGGTATATTTACCTATAGGTCATCTCAAAATACACAATTTTACTAAATACAACGTGTCTGTTTATTCTACACATGAGTTGCAGAGGGGGTGACGGGAGATCGGGAGAAAGGGACAGGAAAAAGGTGTTATATTGCAGCGGAATAGTTTGACCAGCCTGAAATTTTCGCTCACAAAAAAAAAAAAAAATAATAATAATAATAAAGAATCCTGAATTTATCAACTGGTTGTTAATTTCCTCCGGAATAATTGTTGTCGAAATTCCGACAGAAAATATTATGATTCCTTTCGACACTCCTTCAGTATTTCTTAATCTCATTCAGGTGTGTAAATGAAATTCTTTTCAAGTGTAAATGTTGACCTCAGTATTTTTATTCACCGAACATTTTTCACTTGTTATACTTTCTTCCGTCATATACTTTCAATTAGCTACTTTTTTTCGGAATTTAAAATCAAGAAAAAAGAATTTTTTGAAGGACACCCCATCAAATCTCCAACTAGTTTATTTTTTTAAAACTAGCTTACTCTTTCTGCATTTACAATTCTCTTTATGAAAGTAAAAAGTAATAACGGAAAAAGTCACTTCTTTGAATATTCCATTGCAATAACAAAAATCAAGAGTCCAAAGACAAGAGCCAAAACGAGTATACAGAAAAACTATTTCCTTAGACGGCTACAAAACACAGAAATAAAAACACAACATTCAAAACCAAGGCACTCAAAGTGTGAACTCCAATGAAACTAAGAGTGGCGTCCGGGTACTCCGGAAATGTTAGCATTGAAATCAAAGAAAATCAACTAGTACACAAAACACATATACACATTGCAAATAAAAAGTCTATTGCCATGGGTTCTATACTCGATACAAATTGTTTATTTCAGTATTATGAAGTTAACCGCTATGAGAACACTGTTTCCCAGATGACAACAGATCTTTCCCTTTAAAAGCTTGATTGTTGTTTCCTGATTGATTGATTGATTGATTGATTGAATATTGTTTAACGTCTACTCAGCAATATTTCAGCTATTTCAAGACGAGAACAAGTTTGTTGATAAATAATCACTTTGAGGTATGGAAATGGCCATGGGACGGGAAATTCTGACTGCCACTGGAAAAGTAGGGTGAAATCGTCAAGGGCGGGGAATTTAGCCTTGTAGCTNATCACCTACGGACCACCCCAAAAAGAGCTTGCTACAAGGGTTCTTTAACGTGCAGGAAGCGTGGCATTTCTTCCAACACGTGGGCCTGAGTTTACATCCCATCCGAAAGATGGGTTGTGTATTTATTAATCCCGCACAACCACGGAATGGGTCCTATTTCTATATCCTGGGACCCTCGGGGTCAGCCTCCGTTTAGGAGGGGTCACACCCCGCAAGCCGGAGATACTGGGTCCTATTTCTATATCCTGGGGTTCCCTCGGGGTCCTCTGTTAGGATGGCTCATACTCCAAGCTCAGAGGATGCTGCGGGCCTATTGTTGTTTCCTGTACCGGATTTAACTTTACCACCGGATTTGACATGTTCAACACGGCGGGTGTCTTATAAGGCGCTGGAGATGCTTACTCTACCGGTGCACCTGATCTTACCCATGATTTTTTTTGGTCCGTGTTGTTCATCTTTGTGTATGTGTGTGTCTTAATTTTTCTTTTCTGTGCCGTACTAATGATGTGACTCTGTTTCTTTGTTGTTTCCGATGTTGCCATTGTCCTTGAATTATTCGTTTTGGATTGACGGTTCGGTTCTCTTTTACTTTGTAAACTATGACCAAAAGAACAATCCAGCAATTTGTAGTAGCATTTTCCTTGTTAGCATCGCCACTACCGGGAAGTTACTGATTTTCTAAAAACAAGTTGATTTTTGCCAAGGCCCCACCTGAAGCAATACTTGAACTCAGATATAAGACTAAACACAACAATGCTACCACTTGGGAGGGAAGTGATGTTTTTCGCATGCATTCTAGCCTTAGATACTCTGTTTATCAATCGACCGGGGAAACACCCGAAATCCTTTTAGATATAGTATTACTCTGACAAATTGGAATTGATATTTTCCAGAGTAACACTGGCATGCCAAACAAACTTTTCACCGAGAAACAGACTGATGTTGTTCATACTTTGGCTAAGATAATACCAATGCAATCATATGCTATCCTTAATTTTGATGTAGGAGTTAGTACAATACATGATGAAATAAATTTGATGAATACTAACATTTTCACATTCTTGTACAATGGCCATCTTTACAAGAATGGCGAGCATAAATTGGAAATTGGGAAAAACTTCCAATGGCAGTTGGTTGATGGTACCTCAACCAAAATTTACCGGCCGCTAATCGAACCCCAGGAACCCAGACAATCTTAAAGTCATGCGTAGAAAATTCACAATTTGATTAAACAATATATAGTTACTGTTGAACATGCTATTAGAGAACTGAAGACTTATGTCTTTGGAGACTTCGCCAGACTGTAAATATATGTGCTGCTTTTGTATACAGGCGTCCCGATTTGTTTCTTGGATTAATAAACGACAATTAATGATATATTCTTCTTTAACCTTACTCACCGTTTCAAATTGTCATTGAGATGACCCCTTTAGTTTTTGCCTGTAAATGTCATCATAAATGGAAACATAAAAGTTTTAAATTGTTTTCGAAACAACGACAGTAGAATACCAAAGGAACAAAGGAAGGATATCCACAAAAATCGAATTCCAAAGACATGGCAAAACGAGAACACAGAAAACAATGGCGCCAGACACAAAACAATGACGTTAGGCAGACACAAAGCACAGAAATAGAAATCAAAACATTCAAAACAAAGGCACTCACAGTGTTAACTCCAGTGAAACTGAGAGTGACATCAGGTGCTCCGGATTGATCAGTCGACCATGATTACTTTTTATTTATTTAGAAAATAATATATACAACAGAATATTGTAAATCTACATCATTTCCGCAATATACACACGAAGAATTTGAACGCTATCGATCACCACACTGCGTTATCTTAGAAAAAAAAACACACACACACGCAAAAACAAAAAAAAAAAAACAGAATACAAAACAAAAGAAAACAAAAAGGCAAAACAAAACAAAAATAAAAACATAAAAATAAAAAAAAAGAAAAAGAAGAAAATCTTTTACATTATAAAAAGGGAGCAACCGTTTGACTTTTATGGGGGATAGGAAGGAACATCTGATCATTGATATTTTTTTCATGCAGTCTATGAGCCTGGCAATTTCTTTCGCATTGAAGGCAATCCTGTAATTTTTTTTCGGTCAAAGCCAGAAATTTTATTAATAAATGTCATCCTGTTTTTTTTTATCAATTTCCTTCTGTCCTGATAATTTTTTCACCAAATATCTAATCTTGGATTTTTTTTATTCCTTCTTCGTCGACTTTCCCCTTCCGCCAAAAGGAAATGGTCGCTTTCTTAGCCACAATTTACATGTAGATCGAAAGACCTGCAGACAAGTCCATAATCTAATCCAGGCTGAATTGCAAACTTATTCAGCGGTACTTGCACTTAATAGTGTGAATATACAAAATATATGAATTAATCCATCTTATAGATTGTATAAAATATAACAACTCCAAAGTTTTGTAGATTTCAAAAACTAATTAGCATGTCATTGCAATCGACCCTCACAATAATATCGTTTTTTTACTAGCGATTTTCTCTCCTTTTTCTTTGCACACAAAGGATGGGCTGCGATAAGATGCTAAATCGGTCCAAATGAATCTCAAAATTATTTTCTTCAAGGAAACTCATCGTTTCGTATGTATTTATAAAGCATAATATTCCTATTATTTAGAATATACACTATTAAATTTGATCTATTGACAAATATTCGATAAAATCTATATTCTTTTACACCCCTATCAAGGGTAATTAACATTAGGCCTATGGGAAAAGGCTTCCAATGGGTCACGTTTCAAATAAAATTTAACTATGACCTGCATTTGGACCCAGCTTCATACTTACACCATAAATGCATTACACATATGGTATTATTCATGCAAAGAATCACTCTGGGTCCACGTGCAGGTCATGTTGAAAAACTTGAAAAATGCAAAAATTTTCAGCTCCAAATGACTAACCGTAAAAGTCAAAATTAACCAATATAACTCGTTTATGTATTACCCGTATAAATGAAAAGGCATCAATGCAACCAAGTTATTTTAAAAATGCTAAATGCGGCAATTTCTCAAGTTATACTCAATTTTTATATTTGGCAGTTTGCCAGTACTGATAAAACGGATTATCGGTCTTTGTCCTGAGGATGGAAAGAAAACATATTTCTTCATTACGTCTATTTTAAAATGAATAATTATAGTATTAAGTAGGTATCTTTTGATATTTTTTTACGACGATCGTATAACGGTATGGTGCTGACGTCGGCGGCGGTGTCGGCTTAGTTGTCGTCTGTAGACACTTTTGTAGTTGATCATTAACTTAAGTTCGAGCTGTCCAATCCCTATGAAATTCTAACACTGTGTTCCCTGGCACAAAAGGCAGGCTGTAACAGGGTTTTGGTTTTGTTAACCTCCCGTTTTTGAAAAAGGGGTCAAAAAGGGCAAAATTGGTGTTTTCACATATTTGGCTGTAGAATTTATTCACCGGATTTTGATGGGTTAATATTTCAGTGTGCTCTTGAGAAAAAATTGAATCAGCAGAATGGAAACGGATTCCACGTCCTATGTACCTTTCATGAGATGAATAGTGCCCAAAAGGGGTGAACTTCAAAAAAAATTTTTTTTAATTTCTAGTCCGATTTTGATGCAGTTTTTCCAATGGATCCTTATGAGAAAAAATATTACATACTTCTTGAATATATGATTTTTGATAACTTGTTTTCTTTTGGAGCTATAAAGTGGCCGAATTGGTCCAAAATTACAAATATTCAGATTACCGAAATTTCTGTTCTAAAGGGATTTTATTGAGATTTTTTTGTATAGATTCCTGATTTTTCCCATCTCTTAGGCTTCTGGGCTATAAGGGGTCCAAGTGGCCAAAATTGCAATTTTTCAAAATATAGATAACCCGATTTATAATTGGATTTCGATGGGATTTGTTTTCTGTAGATTCCTTTTGTTTAAAGCTCTTAGTAGTATGTCAACAGATTTTGCATATCTCTTACCGTTTCCTAACTATAAGGAGTCAATTTGGCCGAATTTGATTCTTTGAAAATACGTAAAATCAATAATTTCATTCGGATTTCGATGGGATTTCTTTCTTTGATTCATCTTGATGTAAGCTGTAAGTAGTATTTCTTCGGATTTAACACAACTGTTACATTTTCGGAGCTTTCATTGGCCAAAAGAGCTATTTTTATGCTCCCTAGTTTGTGTCCAGCTAATTACTGTGTCAAGCTACATATTGTGTCACCAAATTACTGTGACAAGCTATTAACTGTTACGACATTCACTTTAAATTGCACGTGTTCAAATGTCAGCGGTCGACATGCTGAGGTCGTATCATGCTGCGCTCGGCGTTGCCCTTTATTAATATCGAAAACCATGTTTAATATCTGTAGAATTATAGGTACCAGCGTGCAGTTGTGATACTATGGTATGAAATAATTACATTTTGTACATTGTTTTGTACATGGTAAAATGTATACAGTTGAACCTGTCTAATCCAACACACTGTGGGAACATAAGAATGTGTCGGATTTTACAGGATGTCGGAATACTCAGGTTTAAAAAGCATTTAAAAACTATCATTTGGACCAAAAAAAATTACGTGCTAATACTGGTGATCTTTTTTTATGCTATAAGCTATTTTTGTTTTATTCCCAAATCGTGTAACTACCATGTGACTTTATGTCAACGTCTAAGTTACTTTCTACGACTTTCAATGTGAAAGTTATTTTATCTACATATATATCTAAATGTCAATCACTCAAGACGTTTACCATTTGTTTTTATCTTTTATGCCTATATTTTTAAATTTAAATACCCCTAAAAGCAAACACTATCAATTTTGAAGTTAAAGTCGAACACTCATACGGTACCCTTGCAGCAGCCCTCTATTTGGGCCACTTCCGGTTCCAAGTAACTGAGAACCGAACTAAACTAATATTTTTATCAACTTATAATGTATTATAATGAGTCGTGTGTTGCTTAAGGCAATCTAAACGGGTCTCAAATTGTTGTATCCACGTTTCTTTAATTTTTTATTATTATGCTTGCCATAGTACTTTTTAACTTTTCCAAAAGTCAGCTTGAGTGATCTACTTTCGCATTTTATAAGCTGCTACATTAATATTTAGCAATAAATTGGATGCTATGTATATTTTCTGATAAGTTTTTATCAAAAGTAATACAATTTTGCCATATTGGCTAATTACCAGAAGGTTTTCCGACGTAGACCATCGAAAATTTGGGTTTTCACACCTCGGTGAAAAATTGTTGTAAGATAACCTGCGCATGTGCAGTTTGAATATTTTATCATTTGACTAATTAGTACAGATACATGTCTTAACTTTTGACCATATATTATTCATATCCACGTTGGGCCGGAAAACGGCCTTATCGCAACCCATCCTTAATACCACGTTGGCGCATACGAATTGATTCACTTTGGGTAGTTTTACTATTTTCATATTAGGCATAGCATAGTTGATTCTAAGTAATATTGTGAAAAAAATGCAAGTCGTTGTTTTTAGATGGGGAATAGAAGATCATAGAAGGAAGAAACTTAGCCTTAAAATGAGAAAGATAAACACCTTTGCACATGTTGATAGAAAATGGAAAATATAAAGAAAGTGAGGATGGTAAACACAGAGAAAAGATGTAGATATAAGTGTCGTTTATGCATTATGTTTTACGTAGAATATGAAAAGACAAACAAACACAAGGGCAGTCGTGTTCATTTGTAAAATTTTAAGGAACATATCATAAATTTGTGCACTTGCATCATAATTGTTATTGTAAACTTCAGGTGCTCTAGTTTGTTACTTGTGCGCTTCTTAACTTGTACGCATAAATTTGAAATTCAAGTGAGCACCAGCTTGATTGCTATTATTTTTGCGATTCGCTCGAGACAGATCTTATATTTTTACTTTTCAATTCATAAACAAATGGACAGAAATAAAAAGCATTGCGAATACTCTATGAAAAAATAAAAATATGACCGTGTTCGTGATTGGGATGTTTGAGAAATAAATCCCGTTTTCGGTACACACACACACACACACACACACACACACATATATATATATATATATATATATATATATATATATATATATATATAAGCTGTTTATAAATTCAGTCTACGTGAAAACTTGTTCATCTCCCCGGATTTGCGAATATTTACGCTAATGCAGGGCCTAAACATTAAAATATAACATTCTATCGTAGGATCCCAACGGGGTTAGGATTAGAGAAATGAATATCGAGATTGCCATCCCACCGAGGGATTTGGCTGTTCTTCGAATGCACAGATATTACAGACAGATTACACTGCCCACGCCACCACTGTGGGAGACAAAGGGATGTAAAATCGAACGAACTACAAATTTATTTTATTTGACACTTAAGTATATTAATTAACCGAAATTATAACATGCGTACCGTGGTCCAGTGGTAGCGTGGCAGACTTTTAACCCTTACAACCTTGACAGGAGGGGTTCAAATCCCACTGGAATCAACAAATATTTAATATTAGACTTAGACTTTGGATTTGGATTGATAAAAAAAGATAGAAAATTACATCACAGGTAGATGATTCAAGCCACAATGATTAATTTCATTTTTTAAAACAAATTTTGTTCCAATGAAGTACACAAAATTGCAGTTAATTTATCTTAATCTGCATATGGCCATTTCGACAGCAAGTCTCATCAGTGCAGATTATATCAAAACAATTGGAAAACCGAATAAAAACTAAAAAAAATTTTCTAAGTGTCATTTTTCAAAAATTAAAATAGCCCACATTTTGATGGGACGCTCAGCATAGATCGGTCCATAATATACCACAAAAACGAAGCACAAATAAGATGTTGGGGTTTTCATCGGTACTCACTGTAATTCTTATTTTAAAGCAAAACAAGTACCATGGATTCTCTTACACAAAGTGAAAGGGAATGCAGACTGTTAGTTAAATGAATAAATAAGCCATGCATGGCCTAAAAATAAAAATATAACGGTCTATCGTAGGAACCCAATGGGGTTAGAATTAGAGAAATGAATATCGAGATTGCCTCCCCACCGAGGGATTTGGCTGTTCTTCGAATGCACAGATATTACAGACAGATTACACTGCCCATGCCATCTCTGTGGGAGACCAAAGGGATGTAAAATAGAACGAACTACAAATTTATTTTATGTGACACTTAAGTATATTAATTAACCGAAATTATAACATGTCTACCGTGGTCCAGTGGTAGCGTGGCAGACTTTTAAAATGCTCCGGAAGCATAAATTATTTATATTATTAAGCAATTATTTCCACTCAAACCGGTGTTAGGGTCGTCTTAAACTTGCATGAGATATGATCAAGACTCATTGTTTAAGGCCTCATTGTGACTTCAAGATGAAGAACAGTAATAAAAACGTTGTTTCATTATTTGGTTCTACAATG